>CAIGRR010521354.1:0-10642 GCA_903798365.1 Fraxinus sp. 1973-6204
AATTTAAAATATCATTATTAATATTAATGGTAAAAATTAAAACCTGATTTTAGATTAAATAAAGTATAAACCTAATTTTTTAAAAGTCAAAACTAAACACCTGATTTAGTGTAATTTCCTCTAAATTTTGTTTGCATGGTCCGCATTATTTAATTATTCATGGTGTTTGGTGTGTAATATAGCACCAATAGTGATTAGCTTCATTTTGGATGATAACGAGGTTAATCTAGAACTGTTTATAACAAGTTTAAATGCATTTTATTTGACTGCAGAAGTTTGAGTGAACCCCCACTGTCACTTAAACGACGCTAGATAGTATTTTTCTTGGTATTTAGGCTTTCGATAATATTTATTTGACATGTAAGCTAAGATTTTGATTAAAACAAAAAATCAAAGGTTGAATAATTGTTTGTCAAATAATAGGTAAGGTTATTTAAGAAAATATATAGATAGCTAATATTGCTATGATATTTATGGTAAAGCTGAAAATATTTCACCTATTACAACAATAAATAATATAATAGTATTGAGCACTTTTTTCGAATCTTCACAAAATAAAGTGAGTATTGCTTCCTAAGAATTTCCTCCTGCTCTCATAACCAAGTGTTTGATGGCACGCTGAAAGGATTTCGGCCGAACAAATTTTTTTTTTGATAACACTAGATGTCCGGGTCAACTTGTACGAACCTCGACTAATTCCACGAGACACAAAATTTACGGTTGGATACTCACCTCAGTGGTCCTGATGAGACTCGAACTAGTGATCATTGGGGAGCAAATTCAAAACTCGACCAATTGAGCAACCCCTCGAGATTATTTCGGCCGAACAAATGAGGAATGAATTATAGAATAAATATCATAAATAAGTTAAATTGCTATATTTAGTATAGAAGATTGCTCGTCTCATACCTCATTTCCCCTTTCCCGTGTAAAGCTGTGTTGGTCGTTTCATTGTTATCTACTCAATCAGTGGCATGGCACATTGGGCCGATCTTCTTGCAAGATACGGGCTCAATAGAGACGTTGAAGCACATCTGTTGATCGGCCCAATAAGTACCCAAATCGATACTTCTTCGGTGTACAGTTTTCTTTCTTGTCGTTTGGAAGGAAATAACCTTTCCAATTTTGACAAGTTGAATTTATTTATTTTTTTCTTCACTTACTTTTCTATGCCAATCAAACTGAGAAAAAGGTCTTGAGAACAATTTAAGGATAACAACTTATCCGTACACACATTTTTTTGTTAGGAAAAATACAAAAAGAAAATAGAGTAATAATAAAATTAGAGAAAATGAGTGTTGAGGCAGTAGCGGTACTAAAAGGAACCAAGGCTTGTGTTGTACAAAGTTTTCTTAAAATAGATTCCCCCACTGTGGTACAAGAGGACTTATGTCGTCTGTCTCTCAAGATAAAACGGCTAAAAACGGCTAAAAGTTGAAAGTAACTGACTAGTATTTCGTCACTATTTTAGGTAAATTAAGAATGCTCACAATTCTATCACAAAATTAAAATAAAGAATTAAACTATCTAAATTACTAAAAACTAAACTCTTGAACCAAAACAGAGGAGAGAAACTTAGAGTGAAGAAAAAACTCTCAATTTTTTATTTTTTTATTTTTTTATGGTGTGTAGAATGAGGAGAATACCTCCTTATATAGTACTAGAATAAGGGAGGTTTCAATTTCTTAGTTAATTTTGTATTTAACACAAATAATATTACAATAGTCATAAATGAATTTGTAACTACAAATTGATTATGGAATTGAATCAATTCAAATACAAATTAACTATATAATTGACTAGACTTGAAACCTCTGAATTGTTGTTACAATTTCATTCAACGTGAATGTATTACTTTAATATATTATTTTTCAACAATCTCCCATATGTATGAAATTAACATTAATGAGAGTCGGATCGGCTGATAGAATTCAACGGTTGAAACTTGCATAGGATGAATAGGTGTTACTCTTTGAATTCCCTTGTATAAGTATATTAAACTTGCATAGGATGAATAGGTGTTACTCTTTGAATTCCCTTGTATAAGTATATTTAACTTACCAATTGATTAATAAACATGATATCCTTGAATTATTATGTCATTTGTGTAAACGATGACACAATACGCATAGCCTTCTTCCCAACACAACTCAATTCTCACAATTATGCTCATTTTGGCCATGAACATTTCCCTAGTTCTTTAAAAATTTCTAAGAACTGAGCCCCCCGCACAATTCCCTTATAAGTGTCCCTACTTTTCTCTCTCATATGGATGATTTCTTATTACAAGTAACCCGCATTTACTTCGCTCGATCTTCGAGGCATAAGAATCATTAAAAGCCTATTGATTATCCTTTCATCCTTACGGGCATTAATGCTACATCGTAGGAATTGACTGGAGATTATATTCCCCACAGTGAATCAATTAAGTTTATAATTAGGTTATCCATTTCAACCAAGATCTTGGGATCTTCAATCAATTAGGCTGAGTTTTCCTTTGTATTAATTCATTCGTTCAAGTACTTAAGTCTCGTTCCTTTTGATAATTTCCCAACCAACTTTTTATTTAACCCCATCCACAATATTATCTTTTGACATTACATAGTCAATAGAGATAACTCCAATTGAAAGTAGTTGCCTTGTGATATTATGTATACAACGTATATGTCTAGACTTACTATTATACATGTTATTTTGTGTTTTTTCAATCGTTGATTGACTATCATAGTGTATGCAAATTTACCAATTTGGCAAATGTTTATATCAACTCGGAATATCCTCTAAGAAGTTACGTAACAAATCAGCCCCTTCACCATATTTATCCAGAACTTTAAACTCAGATTCCATAGTATTTCTGGCTATAATCTATTTTTAGAGGATTTTCGGATATAACCGCACTTCCCAACGTGAACAAAAATTCACCAGTGGACTTTGAGTATTTTATATTAGATATCTAATTAGCATCACTATACCCTTCAATGACTGCTGAATATCTAGTATAGTGCAGTCCATAGATACGAGCATATCTTAAGTGCCTTAGTACCTTAACTATTCCTTTCTAGTGGTCAGCTCTTGGGTTACTCGTGTATCTAATTAGTTTACTAATTGTGCAAGCTATGTTTGGTCTTGTACAACTCATCAAGTACATCAGATTTTCAATGATTCTCGAGTACTCTACTTGATATGCAATTTCACCTTTGTTTTTTAGATAGCATGACTTGTATCCATCGGTGTTCTAGCCATGACAGAAACATTATTGTTGAACTTTTCCAAAATTTTATCTACATAATGCGATTGACTTAAAACAAGTCAATCTGATGTAATTTTAACCCCAAATATTACATCAGTTAAACCCATATCTCTAATGTCAAATTTTGAATTAAACATATATTTAGTAAATTTTAGTAAATTTAATCATTTTATCGTTACTAACAACAATAAGTATCTCATCAACGTAAAGACATATAATGACATAACCATTTTCGGTGTCTTTGAAGTAAACAAATTTGGCTTCTTTCTTATTGTTCTTTTTTCGACAATCTGCATTTCGAAAACTTATGGCCTACTTCATCACAATTGAAGCACTTTCCTTGAAACTTCTTCTTGAAAATGCTACATCTTGGTCCCAACTTACACCAGGATTGAACCCCTTCTTTTCTGAACTTCAATTTTCTTCTTCGATTCGAAGCCTAACTATTAGTTCTTCAATGTTCATTTCCTTTCGCTTGTACTTTAGGTATTTTTTGAAATATTTCAAGCCGGAGGTAGTTTTTCAATAATTGCAACCACTTAAAAAGTTCCACTCAAATTCATCCCCTCGATGTGAATTTCATGTAAAATCACTTGGAGTTCCTACACTTGACTCATTACTATTTTGGAATCTACCATCTTATAATATAAGAATCCGCCAACGATAAATTTCTTAGCACCAGCATCATCAGTCTTATATTTTCGGTCCAAAGGCTCCTATAACTCCTTAACAGTTTTCATCGTACTATACACTTTCTATAGCGAATCTGCCAAGCCAATTATGACATAATTGCTGTACAGGAAATCGAAGTGTTTCCAAGCATCAAGTCCGCTAATAGCTTGGACATCCCTCTCACCTTCATCGAGTTTCGAAGCTGTCTCAATCAAGAACTTCACAAGATTCAAGATAGTCATATAGAATAATAGCTTCTGTTACCACCTTTTGAAATTCAAACCACTGAATTTCTTCGATTTTTTCCCCATAATTAATCGAAACAGTAATAATATGGCTAGTTGTTTGAGCCACAGTTTGACTTACAGCATGACTTGGTAATTTAGCCACAGTCTGAGTCATAATAGAACTTGGCCATTTAGCCACATCTGAGCCCATACCTAATTTTCAGTAGGAAAATGCTAAGGGTACATTATGGTGTCCATAAGGGTATCCATAATGGACACCCGGCACCTCCTTATTGGAGGGAGTGCCGGTAGCACCACCCTTTTCAGTAACCACTGTTTGGGTCACATCCATGTTAGTTGATCAATTGCCAATTCTGAAATATCAAGTAATTTGCATTACTTTCAAAATTACGCTCTTTTTTCAAATAACTTTAAAAATATGTTATTTTCACAATTACGAAAATATGCTAATTTTTCACTTGAAAAATATACTGTTGATGCGAACCCTTGTAGAAATTGAAGTTACAAAACCCACACATGATTGATTCAACTCAAGAAATCCAAGAATCAACGTTTGAAAGTTAACCCAATAAATTATTGAATCAAAGAATCAACACAATCGTCGACAGTATGTTGACCTCGTGATCACAAAACTTATGAAACTTACTTAATGGTTGTTTGGTGGGGATTAAAATTAAATTTTTAGTAGATTGTGATAGAAGTTTTTGAAATGTGTGGTTGAAAAGCTGTGAGACCCATGAAAGATGTGGTTAATATTTATTGTTTGACTTTGACTTAGATTAAAATCTGATTTTAATCCTACCAAATAGGGCCTTAATTTGATGAACGGTACAAGAACTTAATTCTTGACAAGTTCAGAATAGTTCGATGAATAACAAAAAGAAAGCAATTTGTCTTTCAATTAATCTCTCAAATAATTGTATGTCTTTACAATTAATGGAATGAGTCATATTTATAAGGAACTCATAAAACCTACTTAAAAGGGAATTAATATTCAAATTATCAAGAATTACCATAAAACTAGAGTTTTAAATAAAATAAGATTCTTTCCAAAATTTGAAAAATTTGTCATCGAACTTGTACTATGTGGCCGCATAGTGTTGGAACATGCGGTCGCATAGTTCCCAAAAAAACCTCATTTGAATCTTGGTATAGTGGTATGCGGTCGCATGCCCATAGTTACTCTCTTCAGCTTTTTTGTATGCTAATTGGACCAAGTTGATCAATCTGTTTCTTCTTCCGAGCCCAACGTGAAATTTTTCCCTTTGCTCATTGTGATTGTATTTTGTCCACCATAGTTTGAGCAAGTGACCCATTACTTATTTGACTCGCTTCGCTCGCGACCTATTCATAGACCATTCCTCAACAATCAATGGATCCTTGCCCGAACTTATCCTCGTATCTTGGATCACATTCGACCTCGAATCTGTACCTGCATCAAAGAGAGAAAGATCAGAGACACTAGAAGTAGCCAAAACATTATAATCACATTAAAGGTCCAACTTATAGGCATTGCCATTAATTTTTTCAAGCACTTGGCATGGTCAATTTCCCCTCGATTGCAACTTTGAGTTCCTTTTATCTGGAAAACGCTCTTGCCTCAAGTGTACCCAAACTCAATCTCCTGATTCAAATGTAATGCACTTTCGTCCCTTATTTGCTTGAGAAGCATAATGCTCATTTTTTTCTCAATTTGCAACCTTACCTTTTCATGGAGTGATTTCACCAAACCAACCTTCTTCTTTCTATCTAAGCTACTCCTTTCATTCACAGGTAAATAAATTAAATCCAGATGTGTCTGTGGATTAAAATCATATACAATTTCAAAAGGTGAGTAAGATGTAGTAAATGTGTGGCCCTATTATATGCGAATTTTATAAATGGCAAGCAATCCTTCCAACTCTTTAAATTTTTATTAACTATAGTGCATAACAATTGTATCATAGTCATATTAACTACCTCAGTTTGCCCATCTGTTTGTGGGTGACAATTAGTAGAAAACAATAGCTTGGTTCTTAACTTATTCCACAAAATCCTCCAAAAGTGACTAAGGAATTTAACGTCCCTATTCGATACAATGGTTATAGGAATCTCATATAAGCATACTACTTCCTTGAAGAATAAGTCTGCAATATTGGTAGCATCATTAGTTTTTTCACATGGAAGAAAATGTGACATCTTACTAAATCTATCTACCACCACAAATATAGAATCTATTCATTTCTTAATCGTAGGTAAACCCAACACATAATCCATAGACACATCAACCCAAAGTTCACTAGGAACAGGTAATGGCATATACAAACCCTGAGGTAAAACCTTAGATTTAGCTTTTTTACAAGTGATGCATCTACACAAATCCAATCAATATCAACTTTCATCTTAGGCCAAAAATGTTCACCCAGCATTTCTAAGGTCTTCTTAACCCCCCCCCCCCTCCCCTAAATGACTTATTAGACCTCCACTATGTGCTTCACGTACTAATAATTCTCTCATCGAACATTTAGGAACACATAACTTATTTTCTCGAAATAGATACCCATCATGCCAAAAGAATCTATCCATAACACATTTATCAAATGATTAGTATATATTAGAAAAATCTAGATCATTAGCATACATGTTCTTAACATATTCAAAACCTAACAATTTGACACCTAAAGAAGTTAAAAAGAACATACCTAATTGATAAAGCATCTGCTACCACATTTTTTTACCTTGTTTGTACTGGATAACATATGGAAATATCTCGATGAACTTCATCCACCTTGTATGTATCTTGTTTAACTTACCTTGAGAACTTAAATTCTTCGAGGACTCATGGTCGGTGTGAATCGCGAACTCCTTTGGCCATGGGTAGTGGTACATACAACTCATGATCGGTGTGAATCACGAACTCTTTTGTTGCATAGGTAGTGCCTTCAAAGCTCGAACAAGTGCATACAACTCCTTGTCATATCTATGATAGTTGAGAGCTTCTCCACTTAGCTTTTCACTAAAGTAAGCTATTGACCTTCGTTCTTGTATTAAGATAACTCCAATACATATTCATGAGGCTTCACATTCAATCTCTAAAGTATTGTTGAAGTTAGATAATGATAAAATCGATGCAGTACACAACCTATCCTTAATAGCATTAAAAGCATGTTCTTGTTCGACGCCCCAATGAAATCCTACACTTTTCTTTACAATCTCCTTGAATGGTATGACAAGTGTGCTAAAGTCTTTAACAAAACGTCTATAAAAACCAGTTAACCCATGAAAGCTTCTTACCTCAATTATGCTTTTAGGTGTTGGCCACTCCTTGATGGCTTTGATTTTTTCCTCATCCACTTCAATACCCTTTGTACTAACGACATAAACAAGAAAAATAACTTATTCCATGCAAAATGTTCACTTTTTAAATTTAGCATAAAGTTGTTCTTGCCTTAAGACCACTAGCACACATCTTAAATGACCTATATGTTTATTTAGATCCTTACTATATACCAAGATGTCATCAAAGTAAACTACTACGAATTTGCCTATGAATGTACATAAAACATGATTTATTAATCTCATAAATGTGCTAGGTGCATTAGCAAGTCCAAATAGCATGACTAACCACTCATACAACTCATATTTAGTTTTAAAAGTGGTTTTCCATTCATCTTATTCCCTCATCCTAATATGATGATAACCAATTTTAAGATCAATTTTGCTAAATATACATGATCCATGTAGTTCATCTAACATATCATCTAACCTAGGAATAGGATGACGAGAATTTATCATTATATTGTTGATACCCTGCAGTCGACACTCATCCTCCAAGTTCTATCTTTCTTTGGCACAAGTAGTAGTGGCACGACATATGGACTCATACTCTCCCTTACATACCCTTTTCTCGTCACTTCTTCCACTTGCCTATGAAATTCTTTAGTCTCCTTGAAATTACTTCGATAAGCCAGCATGTTTGGAATGATAGCCTCAGGTATGAAATCAATTTGATGTTGAATGCCTCGAATGGGTTGTAGCCTACTAAACATGTCCCCCGAGAACACATCTTCAAATTCATGTAACAAAGAAGTAGCCAAAGTAGGGAGGGGTGTATTAGATTCCTCAAGATTGAGGAGTGACTCCTTATAAACCAACAAGATCATATGTCGGTTCTCGACTGTTGCTCTCTTCAACTCACTCTCCTTTACAAAGAAATTCACCCTCGTCTTTTCTCTCCTCTCATAAGACTCTTTTTCTTTCCTCTTTTGTAGCCATACTCTTTTTTTCTCACTTTTAGCCACCTCACTATTTTATATCTTACTCTCTTGTTGAGAAGATCAATCTCAATCTCTTTTCTCTCAATCATTATTCTCTCATCACTTTTCAATTTGATTTGATCTTCATGCACTTGTTGTGGTATCAACGGTTCAAGAGTAATAGATTTCTCATCTTTAGTAAAGTTGTACCTATTTTTGTACCCATCATGATTTACCTTCCTATCATATTGTTATGGCCTCCCCAACAAAATATGACTGGCATGCATATGAACTACATCACATATTACTTCATCAAGATACCTCCCAATTGAGAAACTCACCAACACTCGCCTATTCACTGTAACCTCTCTACATTCATTCAACATTGTAATTTGTAAGGCCTAGGATGTTTTAGCACATTTAATCCCAATTTTTCGACAAGTGTAGTGATAGCCACATTGGTATAACTGCCGACATCAATGATCATACTACATACCTTATTGTTGACGTGGCATCTCGTATGAAATATGCTCTCCCTTTGTTGCTCCAAGTCATTCCCTTTGATTTGAGCATTAAAAGCTCGACGTGTAACCAACAACTCCCCCAATGCATATTCCATTTTCTCACCATTGCTACATCTTCCAATTCCAACATGTCATCATATTCATCCTCACTATCACTCACCACTTCTCCATTGTCACGCAGCATCATCGCCCTTTTGTTTGAATATTGAGAAGCAATGTGTCCCGATCCCAAACACCTAAAGCACTTAATATCTCAATTTCGTGGGGGTTGGAATTATGCCTTGGGTGTAGCTTTGCTAGAAAATTTCTCTCTTTCATTTGATAGCTCAGTTTAACTCTTAAAAATGGCCGCATCACCTTTATTGCTGTCCCATTTCGATTTCCAAGAAGAGTTAGAACCCGAAGAATCCAATGAATATCTAGCTGTCCCATTCCTCTTCAGTTTCCTTTCCATCTTCATAGCTACATGTAGCATGCCTTCCAACTCTACATAATGTTGTAACTCTACCACATTAGCTATCTCCATATTCAAACCATTTAAAAATCCAGTCATGATGGCCTTTCTATCCTCCTCAACATTTGCTTTAATCTTAGCAATCTCCATCTCCTTATGATAATCCTTCACACTCCAAGAACCTTGATAGAGGGTTTACGAGTTTTGATAAATCTCCCTATAATAATGATTAGGCACGAATCTTTTCTGCATGATTGTCTTCAATTCTTCCCATGTAATAATAGGCTCTTAAGATTTCTCCTCTTAGATGTTATTACTTAATCCCACCAAATGATAGCATCATCGGTAAATTCAAGTACCGTAATCTTTAGCTTATTTTCCTTCGAGTAGTTGTGGCAATCAAATATCAACTCTACTTTCTTTTCCCATTCCAAGTATGCCTCCATATTACTCATTCCTTTGAGTGACAGAATTTTCATTTTAATATTGCTCATAATTCTATCAATACCATCTCCACTAGGCTTTATGCCCCTCCTTTCATGCCTGACTCCTCTATCTCTTATTATTTCCAATTCGACATCTACCAATGCATCCTCAATAATATCACTATTCACTTCAAATTCACCAGCAAAATCCACTTTATGATTCCGTCCTCCTTGTCTCCTTGCATTAGGTATTTCTTACGTTGTTCTCTATGTAAATTAGTAAGCAATGTGTCTTGCTCTGATACCAATTGATGGGAATCCGGTACCAATTGAAGTTACGAAATCCACATAAGATTGATTCAACCTAAGAAAATCAAGAATCAACATTTGAAAGCTCGACTTGATAAATTATTGAATCAAAGAACCAACACAATTGCAAACAATATGTTGACCCCATGATCACAAAACATTTGAACCTTACTTAATTTGATTAACGCCACAAGAACTTAATTCTTGATAAGTTCAAAATTAGTTCAATTAAAAACAAGAAGAAAGTAATATGCCTTTCAATTAATCTCTCAATAAATTGTGTGTTTTTACAATGAATGGAATGAGTTCTATTTATAAGGAATACATAAAACCTACTTAAAATAGAATTAATATTCAAAATATCAAAAATTACCATAAAACTATAGTTTTAAATAAAATAAGATTATTTCCAAAAATTGAGAAAATTCGCCTCTAAACTTGTATTATGCGGCTACATATTGTTGGAACATGCGGTCACATAGTTCCAAAAAAAAACAAAAAAAAAAAAAAAAAAAAAAAAAAAAA
>CAIGRR010521363.1:0-10654 GCA_903798365.1 Fraxinus sp. 1973-6204
TAACTTTATTTAAAATAACATTTAACTAATATATTGCAAGTAACTTTTTTTTAACAAAAAGAGATGAATTACCTTCATACTCTAACTCAAAAAATGGATAGATATGATACATTCCAACCACCACCATTTGTCGTTGATTTAATTATAGATTTCAAACCCGGCCCTTTAGCTCTTGGATTTTGCTTTTTCTTTAAATTTTACTAAAGAATTTAAAAATAATGTTTGTAAAACATGCATCCTGTCAATAGAATGGAATTTAATGAATTTATCAACCATTTTGCTGAATTATTCAATATTTCACGTATATAAGCCTCTATTTGGTTTTGCTAAACATCATGTTTTTAGTAGAGTTAATAAAGTGTACGGTTCAAAAATTAATAAAAAAATGTTTGGTTGAAAATGAATTTAGAGAAAAAAGAGGGAAAAATACAGGTTAAATTTCTCTTTAACGAAGGAGATGTGAAATATTTGAGAAATATTTTTCGAGCTTATACGTACCAATTCAAGAGGTATTGCGCAAATAGCCTTTAATAAGTATATTAAAAGTACTTTTTTTTCTTTTTCTTTTTTTTTCTTAAAGACGATTTTTCCCTCATTCTTCACACCAAAAATCTATAGAAAATAATAAGGCCACACCCCAAGGCCCAAACCACCACCACTTGTCGTTGAATTTAGGGTCCGTTTGATTGCAATGGTGGAAAATGGGTGGAAAAAAAATGTTTTACAGGAAATTGATTTTCCTAGAAAATGTTTTACCGGGAATTGTAATTAAATGTGTTTGATTGATATAATTTTCCATGAAAAATGTTGAAAATTTGGTGTCCATTTGACTTCGTTTTTTATGAAATTTGTCCATTAATGTGATAATTTTTTCTACTATTGAGTCTAAAATTTATTCCCATTTTGAAAAAAAAAGTTTACCATACCGAATATTATTCGTTTGACTTTGTTTTGCATGAAAGTTGTCAATAAAAGTGATTTTTTTTTTTTTTACCATTGTGTCTAGACTTTGTTTCCATTGCAANAAAAAAAAAAAAAAAAATTACCATACCAAATATCATTCGTTTGACTTTGTTTTGCATGGAAGTTGTCAATAAAAGTGATTTTTTTTTTTTTTACCATTGTGTCTAGACTTTGTTTCCATTGCAAAATAAAATAAAAAAAAAAGCAAAAAAATATGTGGTTTGTGCATCAAAGGGTTGTACATAGAAAATAGATGAAAACATTTTCCGTGAAAAAATTTTACAATCAAACCACCCAAAACCTGAAAGATGAAAAATGAATTCTTGCTTCCATGAAAAATATCTTGAATCAAACAGGTCTTAGTTAAATGATTCAAAGCCCACTACTTGGCTCTTGGATTTGCTTTTTCTTTAAATTTTAATAAATAATTTAAAAATAATCTTTGTAAAATTTCCATCATGTCATTAGAATAGAGTTTAATGAATTTATCGACCATTTTGCTGAATTATTCAATATTTTACATATATAAATTTTTCTTTAATAGAGGAGTCGAATTTTTGAGAAATATTGTTACGAGCTTAATTTTAATTTTTAAGAAAGTTAACTTTACTAATAAATTTATTTAATTCATGTAAGACACTACTTCAAGATAATAATTCAGAAAAGTTTAGAAAGAGAGAAATGATGGATTTGACAGAGGTTTAACGACTTCAACTCGAAATCAAATTGAGAAAGAAAGACAACCGTGTTACTGTTATAGAAAAAAAATTCTGCCAAAATAAAAGATTAGACACGTGGGGGTGGGCCCCATTTTTCATAATAATATTTTATTCATATGGGGCCCACCCCATGTGAGTATTCTGACATTTTTACACATGAAATAGTTATGTACAAGTGGTTTAATTGAAAGAAAAATACTTTCAAGAACAGTATAAACTACAAGATGTATCGTTTCAATATATTGTGCAAAGTGAGAGAAATTATATACCCTTAAAAGATTTTGCAATATTGAATTTATCTATCCATTATTTTTAGCATTTTCAACATTGTTTTTCGAGCATATAAATAATGGTAAGCGTTGTTATGTTATAATTGTGTTGTAATTTAATTTCATTAATCCAAGTTTAACTCAAATTATCGGCAGTTAATTTCTCGCAAGAATCTTTTTTTAAGAACGTATTAAAATTTAAACACTATTCATGAAATCAACAATTTAATTTATCGGCCCACTACTTTTATCAATATTTCAATAGGACTTTATTAAATTTTGTCAAAAATTATTAAAAATTTGATTTTTAGTAAAATCAAACATGAGAATAATGAGATACAATACCAAAAACTTGAATGAGATGCCCTGCATTATGTAAAAAAGAAAAATGTAAAGATGATTTTAGTTAAATAATAAAAGAAATGATTAATAATTATTATTATGAATAGTTGATAAGTGCAACTTATGTGCTTGTTAGTGCTTCTATTCTTTTTTTTTTTTTTTTTTACACGTAAATTGAATGGATATCTACTTAATTTGTGTAAATTATATTAACGGTAGGAAAATCCCAATTGTTTATGTGAAAAGATACTATTTGGAGCTTAATTAGAGTTGATTTCAAGTAATTGAAGATTGATTGGATCGCAAGATATCAATTGGAGTATTCGGTAAAATTCATAAGTTTTAGGAGTTGAATTTAACATTTGGAAAGGTTGAGGACTAAATTGCAAACTTTCAAAACTTGCTTCGGGTCAACTATAATTATTTTAGAATGAAGATGAATTAATTGTAATATTAGAAGATAAAAGACTAAAGTAACATTCAATTAGAAAAGATAATTGTTTCCTTTTATTTCTCAAACTCTTTGATAGAAATCAATTGGACAACGATTTTGTTTAAATCTTGTTGTTATATAGGTGCATACATTAGTCCAACAGTTGAGGGATGCTTGAGACCCAAGTAGAGGAGAGGGACAAGAGAAGTAGAAATTTGATGGAAACATTGAATTTATTGATGTAAAATAAAAAATTAGATTACAATATGAAAATTGAGGATGAAAGATCGAAGATTGAAAATTACCAAGATTGAAATTGAAGAGCTTTTAAAGAAAGTTTAAAAATTACGAGGATAATTTTAAATTTTTTTGAAGTGTACCATCTTCCGCTCTAATACACTTGTCATGTGAATGTAGACTTGAAGTAGAATGACAATTAGGTCTTTATCTTGTTGTTTTGTTTTTGCTTTTGAAAAAGTAACTGTCTTTTGAATAATTTTGTCCACCCTCTGAAGATTCCACTTGCTTTTCTTTTTTGCTTTTGAAAAGCAACAACACTCTTTTTGACAATTGCTGTTACTTTTGAAACTTGATTCCATTTCTTGGCTCTATCTTATTTCTCCGCTATATCGTTTCCAGCAAAAAACAAAATTAAATAGTAATAAGGAAGCGGAAATCTTGCTATCAAGAGCAGAATTCTTCAAGCAGATCGATGCAATGCAAAGCCAGCAACAAGACCATCCAAAACGCCTTTTTGCGGGAACACGGGCTGATCAACGTTCCAACAAACATTCATGCCTCACACCAACGTAACTTTTTAGTACTATGCTAATAATACCTTGACCTTACGTAATGGCACTTGATAGTTTTTCATTGATTTTTAACACAACAAACATAGAAAATGCACCTTACAGAGCCAACACAAAAAATGTATCAATTTCTGTCAATAATTTCTTGTACCTATGAAATTATTCTAGTGTACTTCCTATTTGACAGCTTTTATGACAGAATGACACGTGACATTTTGTTATTGGATAGTTTTTTTTTTTTAAAGCTATTTTTTCATCCAATAATTTTTTGACAACACACTTTTTGCCATCAAGGTCGTAAATAACAATGTACAAATAGCACAATCCTTGTTTCAAAGGGGTCTAAGCTGAAGTTTTCTATTCGGTCCTTCTCAGGGCTAACTCCTGATGTGGCTAGTGGGACGAGAAGTGCCAAATAAGTACCTCTTTATAAAGTATTTTTACGTAATAGAAAATGTCATTCTACTCCAATTTTTACGCATACTAGTCTTTGACACGTGCGTTGCATGAATTTTTTATTTGTTGTATTTTTATTAGTGCAGAAATTGTAGATACTTAAAAAAATGGTTGTTTAAGATTTATTGAATTATTCAAAGTATTGGCCTTGCTAAAAGTTGAAAACATAGACATACATTTATGTACTGTAATGTGATATGGAACAAAAATATGGATATTCATGCTTGTGATTTTTATTGTTATACGAGTGATACATGCCGGTAGTCCTTATTTGACTTTTGTAGCCGACGAACCAGATTAATAAAGGTGGTGTGGGTCATAATGAAGGTTCAAATCCTGAAAATAATGAGATTTCTAGGAAAAGGGTTACGAAAACGATAGGAGAGAATGTCGATGACGACTTGGATTCGGAATTTAATGGGAATAATGCTAATAAAATTGGTTCAATGAGTGGCGGTTCGAAGGGAAAGAAGAAAAGTGGTAAGAAGATTGATAGTGTTGATGATGAGATTATTGGCTCTTGTTCTAAATCTGGGTGATTTCAAATGTAAAGTGTGATGTTTTTAAGAAATACGTGTTTTCTTATGTTGATAAGATCGTACAATATAAAGGAAGACCCAAAATTGCACATTCGAATAATGGGATGCATGTGTCTATTGATGAATCAGTTGATTTAAGAAAGTCAGTGTTTTTTGTTTATTCAGAAAATCCAGATAAGTCAATGGATGTGGAGTCATTGGTTGCTGCTGATTCTAATTCTGATGATTGAGAGATGTTAGAATCAAATTTGAGCAATGGAGAGGTAATACTTCAAATAAGGCTAATAAAGTTAATATTTCTTAGTTAATATCAAAGACCCTCGATGATTTCTAGAACTCAAAAGAAAAATCTCAACTCGTAATCCGAGAATGAAGATTCTAAAATACAAACAAAGGACAGCTGCAACAATACATGTGTGTGCAAAGAACTGATCAAAATGGAAGAAGGAAGAATGGGACAACAACTGGAGAAATATTTACTTAATTCATTTTGTCATTCTAAATCTGCATTATGAGTTCATATAGGCATGTTCAATTGAACTTAAAATTCAACTTGACCGCTAAATAACTTTCATTTTACACACGTCTTGTGCAATAGACGCCGCCTCCCGGAAGACATGAGAGGAAATACTTCTTTGAAACACACAATTGTATCTTCAACCAGAATCGGTTTCACGATTTTCCTAGTAGAAATCTCATTCTTCGTGCATGTATGGAATGAAGATTTTTTTTAGCATGATCAACAGGTTGTTTTGCTCTTTTATTATTATTATTATTATTCTGAATTCAAATATGAAAATTGTAAATATTAATATATAATAGAATTGAATATTTTCTATTATTAACATGATTTGTAAACGATAGTGAGCTTTTGTAATTTTTGTTAATGTTTTTTAATTAAATTAGAAAAATGAAATATTTATTTTTTGGCAAAAAAATAAGAAATAAATCAGTAATTTCAAATTCGTTGAATATTTAAGATTATATTCAACAGTAAGCTTCTTGGAATTTCAAACTCAAACATATTTAAGTATCAGTAATGGATATATAACTACTATCTTGCCCTGTTAACCTTTTCACAAACTTCTCCGTATTGGATTCTAATGTCAAAATATCGACATAGACTATACTAAACCCAAAAAAAAAAAATGTTGATGATTGAGAAACATCCATACTTAACAATCAAAATCAGATTTAACATCTATATGAGCAACTGAAAAAATCCTCAACCAATAGATTTATAAAATAATAACTATAACGCATCATCATTTTCATCTTATCTCTTTTAAATTAGAAATCAAAACTATGATATATGCATAATATGTACATTATTCCCAAACACACTTTTTCAAAACAAAATTCTACGTCCTAACCTTCACAATCTACCAAATATGAAAACTGGCTCTTGTTCTAAATTCAGGCTGATTTCAAATGTAGGGTGTGATGTTTTAAGAAATGTGTGTTTTCTTATGTTGATGAGACTGTACAGGGTAGTGGAAGACCCCAAATTGCACCTTCGAATAAAGGGATGCATGTACCTATTGATGAATCAGTTGATTTAGGAAAGTCAATATTGTTTTTTGATTCAGAAGATTCTGACAAGTCAATGGATTCGAAATCATCGGTTTGTTTTGATTCAAATTCTGATGATTCAGGGATGTTAGAATCAAATCTGAGCAGTGGAGAGGAGAGGAGAATGATACTTCGTATATGTATGGAATGAAGATTTTTTTTTTAGTGGGAATGGGGAAGGTTTTTGTTTTTGTTTTGTTTTGTTTTATTTTTTTAATTCTGAATTCAAACATAAAAATTGTAAAGATTAATATGTTATAGAATTGAATATTTTCTAGTATTAACATGATTTGTAAACGATTGTGTGCTTTTGTAATTTTTGTTAATGTTTTTGAATTAAATTATTATTTAGAAAAATGAAATATTTATTTTTTTGTAAAAAAATAAGAAATAAATCAGTAATTTCAAATTCGTTGAATATTCAACACTGTATTCCACTCTAGCAGATTAAGCAACATTTTTCTAGAACAAGGAGGCCACGTGATTGATGGTCATATGGCTACAACTTCTTTTGTTAAATTTAAAAAGATTAGCTATAAGTAAATTATTAAGGAGGGAATCGACGAGTAGGTCGAGGGAGCGCTGGTTCGGGGGCAACGCCCCTGATTGACGGTGATCGACTTGAGCGGTCAGGTCGCGTGGGTCAAGGTGGCAATGCCCTCTCGGGGGGGTCCGGGGGAAACGCTCCAGGCGATGATCGACCTGATCGATCACGTCGAGAGGTCGAGGGGTAGCACCCCTTGTGGTAAAAAAATAAATGAATATGCATTAGGTATCTTACTGTATTTAAAAAAATTGTCTCTGTGTGCGCATTGAGATGGTGCCTGAAGTCTCCGTCCCTGCGGAGACACCATGTCTCCGTCTTACACGGAGACTTCCGCGCACCAGGAGACACGATGTCTCCGTGCGGACATGGAGCTTTTTTTTTTTTTTCCTTCCTTTTGGAGTGCTAAAAATGATCTCGTCAAAAGAAATCAAACTATATAAAAAAGAAATCAAACTATAAAAAGAAATTATAAAATCACTAAAAAGAAATTCAAATTCTAAATCAACATTACCATAATCAAAACTGACGAAGTTCTTCATAACAACTTCGTCAAAAGAAATCAAAATATTAAAAAAAAGAAATGAAGATGGATATCTCATGATATGTATAAAATGATATAAAATTGAAGGATATTAGTATCTCATTGGAGGGAGGATGAATGGTAATATGCAGGAGAAAGATGGAGAATAAAATAAAATTGGAGGAGTGAGAAGAGAAAAACTCAAAATGCAAATAGTGTCTCCTCATTGAATATTGTTGCTGGAACAGTAACTGGGAAACTCGGCTTTTTATAGTAGTAGGATAGGATATCCCTCTTCTTATGTATAAATTCTTGTATTACTGTTTTTAACAAACTTTGAAGCTAAAGATAGAAGTTCTATTCAATGGTTTTCGGATAACTTTTTTTCTACTTACAATTGAATGAAAATTAAATTTATTTTGAAAGATAATTACTTAAAAGTTATTACCTTGAACATTTGAATGAGTAAAATTACCTTTTATGTACATAACGTGAATTAGTTGAAGTCCCATAATTGTAGGTAAGTTTTTTTTTTTTTTTTTCCCCATTAAGTAATTAAATAAATGTGCATGTTCATTTGCATAATGGGTGCAAAATTATCTATTGAGAACCACAAAAGGTAAATTTAAAAAATCATACTCCAAAAATAAGTAAAAGTATACCAGATAGCTAGACATACATTTGAATTACGAATGCTTAGAGAAAATAAAGGAGTTGGTTACCAAGTATAAATCAAGTAAAATTTAAATTTGCAACTGCCTGCTCCTTTAGGACTTTTATTTGAACAGGTTTTTCACATGTTGATTCTTCAATTATCTTATCATCCCCCTGCAATCCATTTTGTGTACAACCCTTTCGTAAAAACGTTGGCAGCTTTGTCAGTGGTGGAAATAAATTTGAGCTCAACATCTTTATTCAGAACCTTCTCTCGGATAAAATTATAATCTACCTCGATGTGCTTTGTACAGGCATGAAAAATCGAGTTGGAAGCCAAAGCCAAGGCACCAACTGTTACACCTCATTTTATACTAGTTAAAGGTCAAGATTTTATTTCAAAGTCAAGGTTCGACTAGTCAAAGTCATAGTCAACTAAGGACTTTTATTGACAATAATTGAGAGTTAAGTTGGATTAAAATGGAAGTTAGAGACTTACTTATTTAATTTTGGAAGTAAAGGACTTAAGCTCTATTTGAAAAGCCATCTTTTCCATGGAAAAGGGAAAATCTTTTCCATTTTCTTGCTTTTGGCCTGTTTGACAGCCACTTTTTTCCAAGGAATTTTTTTTTCATTTTTCCACCCCACGTGCCCATTTTCTTGATTTTGGCTGAAAAGGTTTTCCAACCTTTTTTGTGGGAAAATTGTTTTCCAGGTTGCTGATTTTTTTTTATTTTTTTTTTGGCAATAGAAACAAATGTCATACTCAATGGTAAAAAAAAATTCATTTTAATGGACAAATTCAATGTAAAACAAAATCAAACGAACACTAAATTGTGATGAAAAAATGATTTTTTAGGAAACAAATTTTTTTTTTACTTTTTGGCAGTGGAAACAAATTTTATAACCAATTGTGGAAAAAAATTATCACTTTAATAGACACTTTCCATGTAAAACAAAGTCAAACGAATATAAAATTTTAAAAAATTTCAGGTAAAAAATTATACCAATCAAACACACTTAATTAACAATTCCCCGCAAAATATTTTCTAGGCAATTACTTTCCTTGGAAATCATTTTCTTTCCACCCATTTTCCATCATTGCAATCAAACGGACCCTTAATGTCATTTTGTTTGATGGATGAGGGACCTCTTGTTCAAATACTCCACTAACTTTGAAATTAAAACCCATCTCCCATTATTTTTGGATTAAACCATATGTACAAAAAAAAATTTGCCAGAAGTTTTACACCCACTCACATGTGTGGGGCCTACCGGAATAAAAAAATGAAAAGAAAACCACTCACCCCTACATTGTAAATGTCTGGTTTTCATCTCCTAAGCATACTTCTATAAGTGAAGCATGGTTCATTCTTTTCACACAAAACACGCAGAGAAGACAGAGACCAAGAAGAGGAAGAAGAAAAGGAAAAAAGGGAGGGAAAAAGAAAAGGAAGGAAGGAATCCCCCAACGAGATTACAGTGTGGGTTCTAAATTTCTTCTTGTATTTTGAGGTAAATTCGAAATATATTTTGGTTGAGTTTTGTGGTAAATTTTTAGGTTTTTAATTTATAGATTATACTTGAAAAACATGATAACGAAGCTATTTATTTGAGCATTTTGAACTATTTACTCGAGTGAATTGGAAGAAATGATATTTGGATATTAGGGTTTTGATATATGTGGCTTAATCCGAAAATTTGGGGAAAACATGCATTCTTGTTATTTTTCTTCGTGATTGTTACATGATATTAAGTTAGATTGGCTGAAAATAACTTATCTTGTGCTTGAGTTCTTAGTTTGGATGAATATTGAGATTATAAGAGAGGAGTTTTTTTTATCAGATTTATGTATTTAGTTAAAAGAAATTTGAAATGAGGAATGTGGATGGTTATTGACGTGGAAATCTTGTTGAATCTCGTCGGGCAGCCAGGAAAAATTAGTATCAACGAGTTAGGAAAGTACAGTGATTCGAAGGAAAGTACAATGATTCGAAAACTAAGTGAATTTTTGTTTAAGTTAGCCAAATGAGATGGAAATATTAAGTATCAGCTTATTGCTTATTGAGGGATGTATATATTTCATTTTGATGTTGGGTATGAATTATTATTGAGAAATCCCTTGTAACTTAATATGAATGGAATTGAAGTGGTTTGAGTGTGATCATTTCATGAGGGGATTTGGACGTGGGAACAACATACCGCCCCGTTAGTCCAGTTTATATTTGTGAGTGGAGAACTTACTTTTCCAAAAATAAAATTTTTAACTTATATAATAAACTTATAATCATGTTTACTTAATAAGAATGTTTAAACGATTTCCAATTTTTAGAGAAGTATATTAGTTACATGAAATGTCTTATTTTCGAGAAATTAGTAAATGAGCATGATTATTTTGAAACCATAAGAAAATACCCGATGTAGTTATCTTACTCTAGTGAGGGGTTACGGTCGTGCACTAGAGTCGTGTATTTGACTCATATGCACTGAGGGACTGCAGCTATGTGTAAAGGTAACTCTTATTCACTGAGGAGCTACGTCCATAAGGGTACCTATTATGTACTGAGGGCTACAGCCGTGTATAAGGATGATTATGTTATTTCCACTTTGTGTACTGAGGGGCTACGACCATGTACAAAAGTGTTGATCAGACAGTTTATATGCATATGACTTTATAGCTTTCAGATCACCAGCAGACGATTACATGGGGTATATTTTAATGTAATTATCCAATATATAGTGGATTATCAGCTTCCAGTTCAGCTTATTGATTTTAACTTAGTGAATTAGACTAATGTACTTACTTATCTTGTTGTATCAATTATTATCAT
>CAIGRR010521481.1:0-12524 GCA_903798365.1 Fraxinus sp. 1973-6204
CCCTAACATTTTCAGAAGCTCGATTGGATGAGACGAGGATTAAATATCACCAAGACCATCTCTTTTACATTAAGAAAGCGATGGAGTAAGTCACCATGAATATAATTATGTATCGTATCTCTAAGAAAATTTTAAATTATGAAGTTATTTGACTATTTTGTTTTTACAAAACTTCATTGTTCATGACTTTTCTTTCATTTATAGTGAAGGCGTAGATGTGAAGGCTTACTACATATGGTCAATGTTCGACAATTTTGAGTGGGGTGCAGGATACAGTGTTAGATTTGGCCTTTTTTATGTAGATTTCGTGAATGGCCGTTTCACAAGATTTCCAAAAGCCTCTGCTATATGGTTGATGAATTTCCTGAACAAAAAGCGAATTACATTAAAGCGGCAAGCTCAAGAAAATGAAGAAGAATATGGCTCAGTGAAAAGGCTTAGAAGCACTTGAATGTAAAATTAATTTGGTCATATTTCTTTGTAAAATTTGTCTGGTCCTGTTTCATTTGAATGCGCCATGCATACGTTTTCGTTCATTTTTTCCTCTGGTTGAGGCATTTATGTTGCAACTATCAATTTTTTATATTTAATAAATGGAATTCTATTGTCTTTTTCTATTTTCTATTTTTATTTTTATTTTTAAAGAACCAGAATACACGCAAAAATAAGAAGAAAACTAAAAATTTTGATCGACCCGTTACCAAGAAAGGGATAAAATTAAATTTTATACTAAAGATGAAGAAAAATAAAATTTTCTTTTCATATTTCGCGTGCCATTGTATGCTCATTATTCATCGTGCAGATATTTTCTTAACCTATGATTTCTTTCATAGCCACTGACCTCTTCAAAATATGCCAGTGGAGGTCAAAAAATAGTAGATCGGAGATCCAATCCCTTCTTAAGCTCTTCTTTAGATATTAAAAGTCTCATAGTAATATTCAAAATATGATGCAACTACTCTAAATATAGATATTCCCATCTTAACTGAATTTTTATGCCCCATTTTGTTCACATTTCTATCCCCTTGTTTCCGGTGTTGACTGTTCAATGGAAGTCAAGGGTGGCTCCCACCAAACTAAAGAAAAGGAAAATTTTGAGCCAGTTTGCACGTCAATTTTGGATATCAACTCTCGAATCTTAGGAAAAGTTCAAAATATTCAGTGCGTCCTTCTTAATACACCTTTCAGTAACAAAATTGCTTAACGATTGCAATAATGAGTAAAAAAATTGTTGTAAGAAATCAATGTAATAAATCTAAACGTTCCAGTTACCTCTTTTGGCTTATTATCATGCTATATCTCTATTGTTCGAGTAGGTTCTTGATATCGTTTCGAAAAACTCAATCAACCATACAAAACATATTTAATAATGGAAAATCGTTAAACGGAGGATTTAAAATATCTATCAAAAGATGGCTACTTAAAATGGATTTAGTAATTTTATTTTAGGTTAATGTATTAATGTGTTAAAATATATAAATTTATGGGCAAGTCTTGTTGACCTATTGTTACTTTATCCTTAATATTTTGATCATAACAAATAAGTTAATCTTGTTTATAACAATTGAAATTAAGTGATTATAATTTTCAAAGCATTCAATATTGAGTTGATCAATCGTGACCAAAATGATTGTTATCAAGACTTTCAAATTACAAATCGGATTCACAATGAAGGTTGAGATTGAAGTCGAGCATTCAAATCAAATCATTCGAGACAAGAGCTTAAAAATCAAACGTTAAGAAAGATCATAGACTAGACGCTCTTTTTCATTTGTAAAGGTATAAAAACTTCAATCTTTAGATAAATTATAAAAGCTCTAGAAATAATTTTATGCATAAAAAGATATTCTCATAAACACTCGCATAAAATATTTTTTGATCAAAAGGAAGATTTTCAAATTAGTATTTAAACTTAGATCACATCGTGCACATATCACTTATCTTGAAACGTAAGTTGAAAAAGCCTCTCATGAGCCAACATTTTTCAAATTATTCAAGTCGAAATGGTAAAAAAAAATGAGTGAAAGGGGCGTCCGGTTCCACCACGTGGATGTTCGAACGTTGGTACAATGGTTGAATGTTTTGACCTTTTGATTTCTGAAGCACAACGACTATTTTGTATGCATGGACACAATTACGGATGTCCTTATTTTTCTCCTTGAACTCTATAAATACATTCACTTTTTACATTTAATACGACATTCTTTAAGAGAATTAAAGTGATATATTCATGTGCAAAACTTTTTGAGCTTACATCTTATTTACTTAAAACAAATTATTTATTTTTAAAACTTTTGATTGATTGTATCAACTTTTCAAATTATAGTTTCATCAAAGTTTTCCCATCAACACTTGCAATATCATTTATGTTAGGTTTTATAGTTGTCGGCAAACTTTAGACAAAAAATATAGTTGTAAAAAAGTTTTAAAAGTCAAGGAGTTAATTGGTAAGTTGTATAGATGAATTGGGAGTCCTTGTGTCCAGTTATGGAACAAGAAGAAAATTTTGCGGATTTCTGCTAGCATGCCGCCAAATTATTGCTCGAGCGTCCAAAATAAAAACACCTTCGCTAGCCTGTTGCTGGACTCTCCTTCGAACGACGATGCTAACCAAAAAACCCTAGTTTGCATTTTTCGAAAGTCATATCTATCCTATACTACCCTAAAACCTAAATACTATATATACCCAAGTCCCACTTTGTGAAAAGACTAGGTTGAATATTATTTTATCTGAGAGATTGTTTTCATCACATCGTACATATTATTCAATCTCCATTAATTCAACAAAAATCATTGAAAACATCAAGTCCATATAATCAAACACCAAAACCCAACTTCCCCATAATATGTCAAAGATCTAAAGATCGAAGAAGGTGACCGGAGTTCCTGTTGAAGGAGAACAAGATTTCCCAGATGATCAACGAGAGATAAACGATTCCACAAGGTCGGAAATTGGTGCAGGAACACGCAATCCAGGAGGGTTATGGTGATTATAGTCAGGAGGTACTAGTGGATTCTGCGGGATTGGGCCCGGAGTTTTTATCCCATGAGGGGTTTCCTTCGTCAACAATTTCATGGTGTTGTTTATTTTTGGGCAATATATCAACTACAGTAATTCAACTTAGGATAGTATTGCATTTGAGTTCATCTAGATAAAATTAATAATTGTAACTTGCTGCAGTTATTAATTAACAAAATTAAATTCCGCATACAAACACTTATTCACCCCCATCTAGGTGTTAGTTGGGTTAAACTTGTAACTTTCAAATGGTATCAGAGCCTTCATTCGATTCCTGACCATAACTTAATCTAGATGAGTCGGTCTCTTTTCATGCCTCTATTTTTTTTACGGAAATAATTATGCATATTGGAATGTTAGAATGAGAACCTTTCTTAAATCTCTAGATGAGCGAATTTGGGTTAAAGTGCAAAATGGTTGGACCGCTCCCTTTAGACTAAGGATGAACTAGCTAGATGTAACTAGAACAGTAAATGGCTTCATGCCTTATTTATGATTTTGTTCACCGAAAAATTTAGGAGAATGTCAATGTGTGAGATTGCAAAGGAAGTTTGGGATATCTTAGAAATCACACACGAGGGAACCAAAACTATAAAGAAATCCAAATTGTAGAAGCTGACCACGAGGTTTCAAAAAACTAGAATGAAGAACGATGAATCATTCAATAATTTCTATACAAAATTAAATGACATAGTGAGCTCTAGCTTCAACCTAGGTGAAAAAATTCTTGAGTCTAAAATTGTTCGAAAAACTCTTAGATCCTTACTTGAGAGGTTTAGACCTAAGATTACTGTGATTGAAGAGAACAAGGACTTAGATACAGTTAAGATAGAGGAACTTGTAGGATCCCTCCAAACATATGAACTCACCATATATCAACCGTAGAAAAATAAGTTTATAGTTTTGAACACTGTTAAGGAAGAACAATATGACTCTATTGATGTTGAGACCCTTAGGGATGAGAAGATAGCTTATTTTATTAAGAAAATCTAAAATGTTCCTATGAATAAGAGAAAACATCAAGAGAGAAAGAATGGTTCTCCTATTAAATTTAGGAAAGTCAAGCATGATAAGAATAATACTAGGAGTTCTAGTAAGAAATCTCAGTTAGTTAGATGTCATGAGTGTCAGGATTTTGAACACTATAGGAATGAATGCTCTAGCTATAAGAAGAACCTAAATTAAGGAAGGGATAAGGCAATGACAGTATCACTAACTGGTAATTAATCCAATTCAAAAGACTAGAGTGAGTTATTTATCGGTGAGGATGAAAAGAACTATATGGCTTTGCATCTATAGTTAAGAATGATTCAAATATGGATAGTGAAAAGGTTGATGATATGGAACGTAGTGAGGATTCTGAGGATGATTCAGAGATTCATGAGGTATATATCAATTGTTTGAAGAGAGACTTATGATAAAGAAGGTAAATAAAGTCGTATTGAAGAAGGTTAATGAACTTGAGTTAGAAAGAGTGAGACTCGTAGCTGACCTTCAGGATTCTATCAAGAGTCTTAGCGAGTTAAGACTTGTCAATGAGAATTTAGAGGCCAAAGTTAAAACCCGAACAAGAGAAATCCAATACTCAACTCCATTCCTTCCTGAGTGGTACTCAAAAACTTGATAATCTCTCAGGGATGAACAAGCCAGCCGGTAATAGGTAAGGTCTAGGATATAATCAGACTGATAATAATATTTCTAATTCATCCAAAATGATTTTGTTTGGGCCATTAACAGACCAATAGATGTTGTTAATCCTGAATCCAAGGGCAATGGTGTCTTAGGACAGAAGCCTACTAGACAACGTAGAACCAACTGACCTAGAAACCAATATCAGAAATCACGTAGTTTTGAACCTATGTTTATTCCTACGTGTTACAACTGTGGTGCACTAGGACACACAAGGCCTAGGTACCATAAACTCGTGAATAAAAGCAGGAGTTAAGATATCTCTAGAAAGGTTAACTTTCTTACCAATCAAGTTAGCCACTTAACTGAGATGATAACTCAGTTGACTCGAATTACCTCAACTTCTAAGAAAGTTAGGGTTAAGAAAAGTGATCTCCTAGGTATGAAAAAAATATATTTAACTACTATGTTGCTCTTAAAGCTAAAAATGACTTTGGTATTTTGATAGTGCATGTTCTAGACATATGTGTGGAAATAAAGCATTGTTTTCAATTCTTGATGATTGGACCGATGGTATGGTTACTTTTGGAGACGGTGCTACTACACCTATCCTTGGTAAAGGTACTGTCAATATATTTGGATTACCTACTATCTCAAATGTGCTTTACGTGAAGGGTTTAAAACCAAACTTGTTAATCATTTGTCAAATATGTGATGCTGATTTTGAGGTTCGTTTTTTCTAGAAAGGTGTACTATTTATGATCCAAATGGTAGCATTGTCATCAAAAGAGTAATAACTTCTGACAATTATTATGGAGTTCTTCCAAATTATAAATATGTGTGCAGTAGTGCTAAGATTGACATGACTGAACTTTGACACCAAAGGCTTGGTCATATGAACTATAAAAGTTTGTCTAAGCTAGCTAGGAATGAACTTGTGAATGGTTTACCTAAACTTGAAAAAATTGAAAACGCTATTTGTAGACCCCATCAATAAGGTAATAACTCAGAGTAAATCATAAGCAATCCTCTAGAATCTTAACAAATAGGCCTTTAAAATTACTCCATATGGACTTGATGGGACCATCCAGGGCTGAAAGCCTTGGAGGTAAGCATTGTATTTTGGTTGTGGTTGATGGCTTCTCTAGATTCACATGGATTGAGTTGTTGAGAGAAACAAATCGAGGTATTCAATCTAGTTAAGTCATTGTGTAAGAAACTTAGGACTGTGAAAGATTAC
Organism: Fraxinus sp. 1973-6204; assembly: GCA_903798365.1. NCBI lineage: Eukaryota > Viridiplantae > Streptophyta > Magnoliopsida > Lamiales > Oleaceae > Fraxinus > Fraxinus sp. 1973-6204. The sequence goes on from CAIGRR010521481.1 coordinate 5,889, forward strand.
ACCATAACTAGAATCTGGAGTGATCATATGAAAGATTTTGAAAAATGTAACCTTTAAAATTTCTGCTTGGAGGAGGAAATCCAACAAGAGTTTTCTTCACTGATCACTCCATAACAAAATGGAGTAGCTGAGAGGAAAAATTTTGAGCTTTAAGATGGCTAGTGTCATGCTTCATGGTAAGGGTTTAACAATGCATTTTTGGGACGAAGTCATTAACATTACTTGTCATATAGTGAACGAGGTTTAACTTAGACACAAGACTAAATACACACTCTATGAGATTTAGAAGGGTAAAAAGCCTATGTCAAATATTTTCGAGTGTTTGATAGCAAGTTCTATATTTTGAGAGATTGAGAGAACTTAGGGAATTTTGACTCTAAGTGTGATAAAAAGAATTTTTCTAGGATACTGTAGGAACAGTAGAGCATGTCGAGTGTACAATTCTCATACACGAGTTGTAATGGAATCCATAAATTTTGTGATCGATGATGCCTTTAGTGAATGGAAGATTGTAGGAGATTGGGATTAGTTAGATCACACTAGTGTATATCCCATCAAGTTGATTGAGCCTAAAGAAAAATGAATTCATGAACCTCCACACTTACCTAAAGGTTTAGATACTCCAAAGAAGGAATCATCACCTAACACTAGTTTCAACTTTCCTAGTAAACCATCTCATAGTAAAACTTCAATACTTACTATGGAACGTTCACCTAGTGATAAATCCAAACTCCTAAGGAACCTTCATATAGAGATAAGTCTAATCATCCTAAAGTTAACATAATTGGGGATTTAGAAGAAGGGATGAGACTACGCAAGAGGGTTTTAAATAACTTGACATTTGCTAGTTCTGTATCCTAGATTGAGCTTAAGAAGGTGGAATAAGCCCTTAGTGATGAATGTTGGGTAAACGCAATGCATGAGGAGCTAAACAAGTTTGTGAGAAATAATGTGTGGTGTCTGGTACCTTGGCCTGATAATTGCAATGTTATTGGTACTAAGTAAATATTTAAGAATAAGACCAATGATCAGGGTACCATAACTAGGAATAAGGCTAGGTTAGTTACCTAGAGATATACCCAGGTTGAAGATGTTGACTTTGATGAGACATTTGCTCATGTAACTCACCTCGAATCCATTAGAATTCTTCTCCCTATTGCTTATACATTAGGGTTCAAGTTATATCAAATGGATGTCAAGAATGTCTTCTTGAATGGAATACTTTAAAAAGAGCTTATGTTGAACAACCTAAAGGATTCATCAACCCTAGATTTTCACATTATGTCTATAAATTGGATAAAGTTTTATATGGTCTTAAACAAACTACCAATAGCTTGATATGATAGACTAACTGCATACCTCATGGAACATGGTTTTTAAGAGGTGGTATAGATATAACTTTATTAATAAAACACATTAAGAAAACCATCACTATAACACAGATTTATATTGATGACATCATTTTTTGTTCTCCTATTGACTCTCTTGCACATGAAGTTGATGAATATATGAAGCTAGAATTTGAGATGAGTATGGTTGGAGAATTAAATTACTTTCTTGGTTTCCAAATAAAGCAAACTGATGATCGGATATTCATATCTCAATTAAAGTACGCCAAAGACTTTGTCAAGAGATTTGGGCTAAATAGCAAGAAACAGACCAGAACTCCTATGAGCACGAGTGTTAAGTTAGATCATGATCCTACGAGCAAGATTGTCAATCAGGCACTATATAGAAGTATGATTGGTAGTTTACTTCATCTTACTACAAGTAGAGTGACATAACATTTAGTGTTGGAGTTTGTGCAAGATTTCAGGTTGATCCCAAGGAATCTCATTTGAGTGATGTGAGGCGTATCATTCGATATGTTAATGGCACTATAGATCATGGAATCTCGTACTCTAGATAGATTTTGGCTATTTCGATGACGATTGGACTGTGAATACTAATGATAGAAATAGCACTTCAGGAGGCTATTTTTATGCTGGTACTAATCTTGTAGTTTGGATGAGTAAGAAATAAAATTTTATCTCATTATCTACGGTAGAGGTCTAATATATAGCTGCAGGAGGTTGTTGCACTCAACTGCTTTGTATGAAGCGGATGTTGAGTAATTATGGATTTGAAGAGGGTACTAGACTGTGCTTTGTGATAATACAAGTACTATTAATATTTTCAAAAATCCCGTTCAACATTCTCGGACCAAACACATTGATATAAGACATCACTTTATTCGAGAGTTATAGAGNAGGAGGTTGTTGCACTCAACTGCTTTGTATGAAGCGGATGTTGAGTAATTATGGATTTGAAGAGGGTACTAGACTGTGCTTTGTGATAATACAAGTACTATTAATATTTTCAAAAATCCCGTTCAACATTCTCGGACCAAACACATTGATATAAGACATCACTTTATTCGAGAGTTATAGAGACCCATGTTATAACTCTTGAACACATCTCTACAGAGAATCAATTAGCTGACCTATTTACCAAGCCTTTGGATTGTCTTAGGTTTGAGTCTCTTAGGAAAGTTATTTGTGTCGTGTACCTCCTTGATTAGGTATTTAGGTGTATGCATGTATAGTTCATAGAGTTCATTCATTCATGCGTGCATCTCATTCTTTGTATATTCATTTTGTTTGATCTGATTCATTTATTTATAAAAAGGGAATATTTTCTAAAGCTACTAAACATTATATGGTTTACTTGAATATGTTTTTGTGATCGAGGTATTCAGTATATGTTTCTTCATGTACCATCTGCACAACATACACTATAATCTTGTGAGTGAGTTTTAACCTCATGTGTGATATTTAGGATGTCAAATCATTTGTTGGTGAGGTGACCTTTAACATGAATTGACTGTTATCTAGTTGACCTAAGCTACCATATTCCCTAAAAAACTAATCTATCTTATACGCTTTTTCGAAACCTATTTAGCTCAAGAAATTAAGCTTGCGAGGTTTGTCAAAACCTGATGCCCTATGGTTAACTGACTTGGAGTCATTGACCCAACTCTTCTTATAAGGGTCATCTTAGTAGTTTAATGGGAAAGAGTCTGCACATAATAATAATAATAATAATAATAATAATAATAATAATAATAATAATAATAATAATAATAAATGCTTAAATTCAGGGAGAGAAAAGTAAAATTTGCATTAAAATAAGGGTTGAGTTGTTAAACAGGTCCTAATGTGTGTGACTTTCATTAATAAGGAAAAATATTCACTTTGCAGTGATGTTTAACATGTTCTTTCTCACAAATTTAATATTTGGAGTTTTGCTCACAAGGAATTAGTGGCACCTTTCGCACATGAAACACTTATATATTTTACTCCATTTAAGTTTGATTTAAGTACGTGAGAAAGTTTTTCTAATCATTGATTATATTATAATTGTGATTATTTGCATTTTTTAGTTAACATATATGTTGGAGTGCGTGCCTGTTTTAAAAAAATGCAATATTTCGAAATTTTTAAAAATAAGGTGCTATTTGTGTCAGTAAGTTTTCGCCCACTTAACGCTGAGCCATTGCTTGAGCGCCAAAAGCATATGCTTTTTCGCTCTCCTAACACTCGACTGTCGCTTGAGCGACATGCCTATTTTTTGAATAAAACGTGTAATCCCAAAATTCCAATTTTCATTCCTTCTTCTTTTCTCTCACGATTTTCTTTCACACACTCTTTGAGCCCATCACCAAAGATTGCTTTTCTTCACTCATTGGACACCCTTGCATCAACATTTTATTTGCATAACGTCAAATAATCATCTAATGTCCACAAATTTTGAAGGTAAAATGGATATCCCTAACTTTTTCTTTTTCAAATTGTTTTTGGTGTTTATGATTTCTTTGTGATTCTTGCTTCAATTCATATATATACACTTCATGTTTAGGAGATTTTAATGTGTTCCCATGCCTAATTGCATCATTTATCTCAAATATTTTCGATTTTGAAGCTTAGAAATCACAATTAGGGTTTCTTCACTTTTTTGGGGATTTTTCTTGATTTGGATTTACTTTTGATGGAGAATGGAATATGATTAGATGTTGGCTTGATGGTGTGCTGAATGTGGTGCATTTTTCTTGGTTGGAAGATTATTTTGCATTAAGAAGCTGTCACTGCATGCCACATGTTCGATAAAATGACACATTGATGTTCTTCGTCGATTTTTGGCATCACGTTCCATGAACATTGTACATTCACACACTTGAACACATCTTGGTCCTTAAATTGCACTTTTGGCGATGTTTTCTTTGAATCTAGTGTTGATGCAATATTACACACGGTGGTCTTGCGTTCACACGACATCAAGGCACCGCGTCACCCCTACGTCAAGGAACCATGACGCTTCATCCATACATCACACGACTTTCGTCTATGTCTCATGTTACTTATTTAGTTGTCTATGTTCACTAGTTATCTTAGGTTTGCATCGTTTTGTGTGAATTGGACAGTTTTACATTGTTTTACAAGCATTAGGTAGTTTTGCATCAGTTTGCATGCTCATGGCGTATTTGTCTAGATTTTGGTGTATGTGGGCTAATTTTGTACCATTTAGCGTGCATATGGCCTATTTGCATCATTTTACGTGCATTCTTCCATATCATTAGTTAGTTTTTCATTGAGTTATATAGTATCTTTAGTTGCATATAGTGATTTTTTAGTATTGCAAACTTATCACAGATGCCGCCTAAGAGAATGCGGACTACCACAGATATATCTAGTGCTTTGACTTCTTATAGTAGGTCTAGATTCATCTCGTCTACTGCTCATGATATCTTTAGGACTCAGTTTTTCTTTCGTCATGTTCTGGTAAAGCATGAGGTAACCCTTTATGATATTTTCGTTAATCTCGTTGCCATCTTCACTCGCGTAGATGGGAGCCTTTACATGTTGAGTTGTTTGCCCCCGCCTAGTCTCCTTGACTAGGAGTTCTATGCTAATATTCACCATATTGACTGGTCAAGTTTTAAGGTCTTTCTTAGGGGTAAGACACTTAAGATCAATCATGGTGTCCTATACATTATTATCTACATTCCTCGAGTTATCCACCCAGTACTCCCATTTTTGTCAGTTGAGACCCTCCCAACGGACTCTTGTATGTTCAACAATTTTAAAAGCCATTTGGGAGGGGGTCCGACTGCAATTTGTATTGGATCCCTTCCGATTGGCCGATAGATTTTATTGTGCATCGTGTGCACAAATCTATGGCTAGTTTCCCATACCTCTTCCTTATCCATGGATAATGCCAAATTTTTTTATTCTCTTTTACGTAGCGACTCTATAGATCTTCCAACTTTCATATGCCATTAGATTTTACATATATTTCATGTGACTGATATTAGGATTGGTCTTCTGTATTCCTGTCTGATTCATCAAGTTGTGACGGATCTTCATGCTAGCTTTCCAAATTGGAGTATGGGAAGGGTTTTCCGACCTATTGGCCATACAACTATTTCATAGAGTATATCTCATGCTTCTTTCGATCAAGTTGAGCCAATTGATCTGACTGTATCAGTTGATCCTATTGTTGATCCACGATCTATTGATCTGTGTGATATTCATCTATCTCGATATGATATTCCTACTTCCACTACTGACATTCCATCATCTTCTACTTTTTCTACACCACCACCATCTGCTGATCCTATTCCGCCATCTACGTCTGTTCATGTTGATCCTTCGATAACACTTATAGGACATATATCTATGTTGATTGAGTAGCAGGCTCGTATGATGGCAGAGATTACACAGTCGAGAGCCACCACTGACCTCCACATAGCAGAGTTTACTACATTTCAAGGTGCATCGCTATCTTCAACATGGAATACATTGGATCAGACAATATTGGGATGATGATGTAGATTCTCTAAGGGGACGTGTGAAGATGATGTTGCTGCTGATTAGTTTTTATGTAGCCCCTTGTCACAAAAGGGGGAGTAGGTAGAGTAGTAGTATATTGTTTTTGTGGATATGATATTTGAGATGTATATGATATATTTTCCTGCTTAACTCGGTTAAATTTTGATGTTTAGTGATATTGATGTTTGTTTTTGGTATATTGATTAACATTGATTTTGCATCTTAATTTAGCTAGCATGATTTTGAGCATGTTGATAACTATGTCAACATCTTTTATTTATTTTACTGTTTCACGTGTTTGACAAGGAAAAAGCAAGCTTCAGTTGAATTTAGGTAGATTAATTTGAATTGTAATACATGTTTTTGTCACGGAATTACAAAAGGCGAGTTTGTTAAGTTTTATAGTTGTTGGCAATCTTTAGACAAAATATTGTTGTAAAAGAGTTTTAAAAGTCAAGGAGTCAATTTATAGGTTATATAGATGAATTGCAAGTCCTTGTGTTCGGTTATGGAATAAGAAGAAAATGTTGCCGAATTTTTGCTTGCCTGCCGCCAAATTGTTGCTCGAGCATCCAAAATAGAAACACCTTCGCTAGCCTGTCGCTTGAGTAGAGCACCTGTCGTTCACCTGTCGCTGGACTCACTCGAGCAACGGTACTAACCATAAAATCCTGGTTTTCATTTTTCGAGAGTTCTATCTATCTTATACTATCCCAAAATCTAAATACTCATGGGCGGACCTAGGGGATGGCTTAGGGGGGCAAGTGCC
>CAIGRR010521525.1:0-14657 GCA_903798365.1 Fraxinus sp. 1973-6204
ACTTTTTCCATTTTCCTTGAAAAATGGTGTTTGATTGCAAAGTTATTGAATGGAAAACAAATTCTCACTCCACCTCTGACGCGCCAGTTTTCCATGTTGGGGATGAAAACGTTTTCTCATGGTTTAGGTGGTTTTATGTTTTCCAACTTTTTTTTTTTTGCTTTTTTTTTTTTGCTTTTTTGTTGCCATAGGAAAAATATTCTAAACACAATGGTAAAAAAATTTATCATTTTTATTGACAATTTTCATACAAAACAAAGTCAAACGAATAATATTTGGTATGATATTTTTTTTAAAAAAATCAATTTTTTTATTTTTTTACTTTTTGGCAATTGGAACAAATTCTAGATTAAATGGTAGAAAAATTTATCACTTTAATGGACACTTTCCATGAAAAATGAAATCAAACGGATACCAAACTTTCAACATTTTCCAGGTGGAAAATTATACCAATCAAACACAATTAATTACAATTCCCAGTAAAACGATTTCTAGGCAAATCAATTCCCTGGAAAACATTTTCTTTCCACCCATTTTACACCTTTGCAATCAAACGGACCCTAAGTAAAGTAATAAAACAAAAATTAAAATAGAGCTTTGAGACATTACTCTCGCATCCGCTGAGCNAACACAATTAATTACAATTCCCAGTAAAACGATTTCTAGGCAAATCAATTCCCTGGAAAACATTTTCTTTCCACCCATTTTCCACCTTTGCAATCAAACGGACCCTAAGTAAAGTAATAAAACAAAAATTAAAATAGAGCTTTGAGACATTACTCTCGCATCCGCTGAGCTAGGGGTGCCATGTTCTTACCCAGTCTTGCAAGTTCAATCGGACTCATGCTTCATTATTATTTTCAAAGTAATCTTCTAAGCAATTTGGAGAAAACATACAATGTGTGCTGAATGTTTAATCTCATTTATTGATCAAATTGCTTGACGTAAGTTAATAATTTTGATCTTTGATCTAAGTCATGGTTGCGGTTGAGTAGAACAGGGAAGTAGTGATAAAGTCGAGATCGAAATGTTTGATTTCACTTCATCAACAAGTCAAAAGAAGAAGATAAATGAGAGTTCTTAGATTTCTTTTCATTGTTTTTGTTAATTTAGCAAAATTACAAAATAGATACGATTGTATTTTTTATCGTTTGATTTAGTGGATTGTTCGATCCGTGGTATGGGGGTCGTGGATGTTTTTCTTTGGTGTTTACCACGTTGCATTTGGTATTCAGGTTTCAATCTGTTTAATTATTTTTCGCACTTGATTAAAACTGAGCGAACAAATATTTAACATTTATGTTGTAATCAGAACTGCTAGAAACTGATTTTAAGACATTTTGACTGACTGCCTTTAACAATTTCAATAGTATAATTAAAACACATTTTTAATTTACCTTAGTTTTAGATTTTACTAAAATATTAGGATTTGAATCTCAATGACTTAGTTAATGAAAGAATATGCATTTATAGCAGTGTTCTAAAATGTACGCGAATACTTTACATATACTCTCATATTCTCGATGCATTTTCAATATGCTTTCATATGGGATATGCACATAATAATGTGGTTAACTCATTTTGTTGACTACGTATGCACGCTTAAATAGCCAAAATGTGCACATATTCATGTTAAAAATTGTGTCAAATTTAACTTAGCAAAGCTCAATCCATTTTTATAACTTAAAAAATCAAATTAGCCCAAATCACCTAAGCCATGAATTATGTACAACAATTTGATGGATTTTGATGTTTAGAAAAATAAAAAATCAAATCAAATTTTTCTTAGAGTTGCAAATTATCTACATTAAGTTTGAGCCTCCTCCTTCGGTCTTCCTCTAGTTTTATTAGAAAGCCTAATAATGTACAATCTTGGATTGTTGATGGTTGTGAAGATGAGGAGGGGGTTAACAAAATATCTTACCATCCACAAGAGGTAATATAAATTTTTGAGTTGAAATAAAGGAGTTCGATCAAAGTGGTTTTACATCTGACCTCCCAGAAGACGACTTGGATGAAGAAGTTTAGATTGAATTGGAGTCTTGTAAAGAGCCATAAAACATTTAGAATTTGTAAAATCGATGTTCGCGTCTAATCTAATTACAGTACTATATATATATATATATATATATAGAAAATTTGAAAAATATGTGTAAAGTTCATAGAATGCATTATTTTATTTATTTATTAGTTTAAAATATTTAAAATAATATTAAAATTTGATAAACTCATAATTATGCATGTGAATACGTGTCGTGCTTGATGGTCGATTGAAAAGTATTGTCACGCATTATGCATTTTAGACCTTTGATCTACAGTTACTTTTAAGTCGAATTTACTTGTACGAATAAACCAGTATAGAAGCTAGGTTTATCCCCGCAATTTTTGGATAAATACATGACATGAAGTTTTTTTTATTAATTTTATGTCTCTGGCCAGATTGGAAAAACGTGAAATCTGATTAGCTTATGTTTTTAAAAACACTTGATTGATGAGTAGAATATAGAGCACGTCTGAGTTCTGTTCTTTTTATTAAAAAAATTTTTGAAACAGTTATTTGATAGAGAATGACGAAGTTTGATAATTGACAGGATTGAATTACTGCTCAATTCACAGAATGTTTTTCACACAATTACAGCAAGGTATTACATGGGTATTTATACAGGAATGTAAAACCTATTCTAGGAATAAATGCTGAAGAACAGCCTTGACTGTTACTGGAATTATGCTATGACTGCAAGGCTGTTAAGGCTGAGAATCTTCCTGAAATTAAGTTCTGTCAATCTGTGAAGGGGATTGAGGCTGTGATGAAGGACTTTCCTTTATACGCCCCCGCAAGATTGAGCTGCCATCGGCTAAGCCAATCTTGGTCTTGAGTAGGTCAGTGCGCTGTCTGGATAATGGCTTCGTCAATAAATCCGCAAGTTGATCTTGAGTGTTCACATGATGAACATTAAGGATACCACGTTGAACCATGTCACGAACAAAGTGTAAATCAATTTGGATGTGCTTCATCCGTGAGTGTTGCACAGGATTAAAACTTAGGTGAGTGGCACCTAAGTTATCACACAAAAGTTTCGGTGAAGCCTTCATTGGCAGGCCAAGATCTTGGAATAATGAGAGTAGCCACACAGTTTCGGAAGCAGCATTAGCAAGGGATCTATATTCAGCTTCTGTCGATGAGCGTGCTACTGCTCGTTGTTTTTTTGAACTCCAGGAGATAGGATTAGATCCAAGAAAGCTGATATATGCTGACGTTGAAGAACGGTCATCAAGATTGCCCGCCCAATCAGCGTCTGAGTATGTTATGAGATCAAAACCTGATTTTTTTTTTATGTGGATCCCATGAAAAAGTGTTTGCTTCAGGTAGCGGAGAAGTCTCTTAGCAGCTGCCCAATGTGTCACTGTGGGTTTGTGCATGAATTGGGACAATTTGTTTACCGAGAAACAGATGTCGGGGCGAGTGAGAGACAAATACTGAAGTCCTCCAATTAAAGCTCGGTACTCAGTACTGTCAAAGGAAGAGGTGCCATCAACCAACTTCAATGTGGTGCTAGTGGACAGCGGAGTGGAAATTTCTTTAGCACCCGTCATGTTTGTTTTGGAGAGGAGATCCAGAATATATTTGTGTTGAGATAGAAACAACCCTGATGTTGTCGGAATAACTTCCATACCTAAGAAGAAATGTAACTGGCCCATATCCTTTAAAGAGAAACGAATTCCAAGTTGATGAATGATATGAGACACAAAATTATTGTTGCTTCCAGTGATGATCAGATCATCTACATACACCAATAAATAGCACAAAATGGAGTCTTGATGATAAATGAATAAGGAGGAGTCCGCCTTTGAATTTGTGAAACCAAGATTGACGATGGCCAATTTTAGCGCAGAGTACCAGGCTCTAGGGGCCTGTTTAAGGCCATAGATAGCCTTATTCAACCGACAAACATGATTTGGTCTTGAAGCATCTTTGAATCCTGGAGGTTGAGTCATATACACAGTTTCAGTTAACTGGCCATGCAGAAAAGCGTTATTCACATCAAGTTGTCTCAAAGACCATCCCTGTATCACAGCAATTGTTAAGACAGTTCGAATTGTAGCGGGTTTGACAACAGGGCTAAAGGTTTCCTTGTAATCTAAACCGGGCCTTTGATGGAAACCTTTAGCTACAAGTCTCGCTTTAAAGCGATCAATAGTTCCATCAGCCTTGCGTTTAACACGAAATACCCATTTGCAACCGATTGGTGAGCAATTGTTTGGTGGATGAACAAGTTCCCATGTGTCATGACGCATGAGGGCAGTCATTTCCTCAGACATAGCCATTCTCCAGTGAGGATCACGGAGAGCTTGTCCCACACAGCTGGGTTCAATAGTGGTGGGAAAGGGGTGTTTGGTTGTCGAATTTAATTGTTTTGGTTTGTGAATGTTGTTCATTGACCTAGTGGTCATGGAGTGGGTTCGGTTAAAAGTTTGAGGGGGAGAAATGCATGGCACAGATGAAGTATTGGTGGGTAAGTTGAGGTCATGTGTGGTGATATTCGTGTGTAAATTAGGGGAGGAGCCAGTAGTTTCACGTGATAAAGGTGAGTGAGGGCGAGAAGGGAAAGGAAAAGTGTGCACTTCACGAGAATTAAGGGGAGAAGAATTGGGGCGATTACCTGAGGGCGATGTGGAATTGATGTGGCTTCCCGTCGTCGGTGGTGGCTGCTCCGGCAAGAACGGCACAGGGATGGGTGGCCCTACATTTTTGGATGAGGAAGAAGATGATGGGGTTCGTGGCTGAATGGAATGGAAAAGGGGATGGACTTGGGTTTCATCGAACAGAACATGCCGAGAAGTGTATAGTTTTTTGGCATGTGGGTCAAAACAATGGTAAACATTTTGGGTTGAGGAGTAGCCCAGGAAAATACAAGGAGTGGATTTGGGCTGAAGCTTATTTGTGTTGTATGGCTTAGTGAGGGGAAAACACAAGCACCCGAATTTTCTTAGTTTGAGATAATTAGGTGGTTGATGAAATAATATCTCAAAGGGTGATTTATTATGTAGGAGGGGTGTTGGCTGACGATTTATAAGATATGTTGCAGTGGCAAAAGCATGAGGCCAATATTGTAATGGTAGGGACACATCATGTAAAAGGGTAAGGCCCGTTTCCACTAAATGACGGTGACGACGCTCGGAAACACCATTTTGTTGTGGTGTGTGGGGAGCAGTTGTGTAATGACTAATTCCATGAGTGGAAAAATATTGTTTTAGAGCAACAAATTCACCGCCATTATCGGAGTATAGGCTTTTGATTTTGGATTGAAACCTGTTTTCAACAAGGCGTTTAAATTGAGGAAATATGGTGCGGACTGTAGATTTCATTTCCATTGGGTAAAACCAAATATATTTTGTGAAGTGATCAACCAAAATCAAGTAATATCGTGAACCATCAATGCCAACCGTATTTGAAGGACCCCAAACATCAGTATAAATTAGGTCTAGAGGTGCATGACTTTGAAGACTATTTAGACGAAACGGTTGCTTGTGTGCTTTATTGATAGAACAAGAGGTACAAAGATGAGAATTGTTTGCATTATTTATTGTGGGAAGAGAAAAATTTTTAATAAGATGGTGAACAATTTTATTAGTGGGATGTCCTAGGCGTTTGTGCCATCCATCCATAGTTGTTCGTTCATGCACGTTTGCAACCATGTTTGAAGAAGCATTCACCAACGATTTCGGGAAGGTGTAGACACCATTTTCACATGCGCCTTTGAGTAGAACCGCCCCCGTGGTTCGATCCTTGACAAGAAAAAACAAGGGATGAAATTCAATAAGTACATTATTTTGTGATGTAAAGTGGTGCACGGAAATGAGGTTTTTACGAATATTAGGAACACAAAGGGTATCATCTAAATGAAAAGTGCGCGTTGGTGTTTTTAGAACTAGTGAACCAATGTGTGAAACATGCAAACCTGAACCGTCACCGATGACAACCTCATCAGTGCCACCATATTCTGAATGCACATGTAAATTTTCCAAATCACCAGTGATGTTGTGTGAGGCCCCGGAATCAAGAAGCCATTTAGTGTCCTGTGTAGAGGAAATATTAGCATAATTTGCAATTGGGCCCGTAGAATGGGCCTTGGAACAAAACTTGGCAATATGGCCCAATTCATCACATAATTGACATTTTGGAGGAAACCGACGCTGGCCAGGCCGGAACTTTCCTCTGTTTTCTGCTGAACCGCCATTGGGGCGATAATTGCCCAGATTCATGTCTACTTTTGGAGCTCCAGCGCCTCGACCAGGTCCAGATTTGGAGAAGCCCCTGAAATTGTGGCCACCGGAGGGGAACCCAGAGCGTCGATTGGAGTAATTTGCCGACGCGATCAGTTGTTGAGTGGAGGATTCAAGACGGCGGAGGTATGCATCATGGCCAATAAGAAGATCGTGCAGCTCCTCAAAGGATAGTGGGTTTTCCCGTGCACGAATTGGTGCAGCAATTTCACGAAATTCACTTCCCAGGCCATTGAGGATGTAGAGTGTTAAATCATCCTCTGAAATTGGATTATCAATGAGGGAAATTTCATCTGCAAGGGCTTTTACAGTGTGCAGATATTCTTGAACCGGTTGAGTGCCCTTTTTTATCATTGTAAGTTCCTCTTTTAGTTGCATTGCCCGTGAACGGGATTTGCTTGCGTACAGTGTATGAAGTTTATGCCATGCCTCTTTGGATGTTTTCGCAGCTGAAATGAATGGGGTTATTGTGGTGGTTGTGGAAGCCAAAATAGCGCTGAGGATAAGCTTGTCTTGCCTTATCCAGTGAGTTTTTTGTGAATTGGTGATGGATGGATCGGTCGGGGAAGGACATGGTTTTGTACCAGTGACATAATCAAGGAGATCATATCCGATGAGGAGGGCTTCAAATTGTGCACGCCATTGAGGGAACGTCGATGGTGTGAGTTTGTCATTTAACTGAGCAGTAACATTAAGGGCAATGAGAGGGGTAGCTATGGAAGATAGTGGGGTGGAGATCGGATTCTGGGTATTTTCAGAGGTGGGGATCGAAGTCTCGTTAGAGGCTGACTCTCCTGATACCATGACGAAGTTTGATAATTGACAGGATTGAATTACTGCTCAATTCACAGAATGTTTTTCACACAATTACAGCAAGGTATTACATGGGTATTTATACAGGAATGTAAAACCTATTCTAGGAATAAATGCTGAAGAACAGCCTTGACTGTTACTGGAATTATGCTATGACTGCAAGGCTGTTAAGGCTGAGAATCTTCCTGAAATTAAGTTCTGTCAATCTGTGAAGGGGATTGAGGCTGTGATGAAGGACTTTCCTTTATAGAGAATTCCATTCTTTTTATTAAAATATATTTTGGAACAAATTGATGGAAAATGTATGATTAAAACATAATAAAAAAAATTAATGTGTGTATAATATTATTCTATTAAAAAATATTTGATTGAAAGTAAGAGTAATAAATGTATATTGAAATGAATGGGATTAAACAAGGGCATTACCCTGCTTTTTTCAGATCAATATTTTAATGAAAATAAGAGTAAGAAATGTATATTTTAATGAATGGGATTAATACACATGAATTAATAATTGATCAATATTCAACGTTCCCAACAACTTCAATTAAGGAATAACCCTACTTTTTTCAGATCGAAGCCGAATCACTCAGTTGATCAAGACCGTTCTGGGGAAAGCATTTCAGAACAGAATTTGTTATTTTGATTCCGAAACGGTAATCCTACTCATCTTTGTATCGATTTTTATGTTCTTTAGCTCTTATGCGTCTGAATAAAACATCACTTGATCGTATTATGAAAGTAAAATTTGTCATCTGAATTTTTCGGATATCTATGTTTTAATTTGAGTTGTTCTGTCTCAAAATTAGAATTGTACGTTCTAGATTGGATTAACACGAACAGAAACTGAGGGAGATGGAAGAAGAAAATCTCTTTAATAAATATTCTCCTTCTTCACTGTCGCTAATAATTGATTGTACATGCAAGTAAAAATTGGCACCGTAATATTTTTATCTGAACTTTTTTTTGAGTTTTATATGAATATTCTTCACTAGAGCTCCGTAATAAACCGGATATATGAATATTCTTCACTAGTTTAGATTTTTATCAGTTTTTAGCTCCGTAATAAATATTTTTCTGTTAGTCAAAGGTGACTTATTTTAACCCAAATTTAAGCTTTTTTAAAAAAGTAATTTTTACTTAAAAATGACAGAAGATAACTTTTCAAACATATTTCTAGAAAGAAAGTGGAATATATAAATAGTAAGTAAATTAGATGTCCTAAAAGAAATATAACAATTGTGGAACATTACGATTTGCTGGCAGAACAATATTGGACACTTTTTTACAATATTTTATTAATGATGATTTTCAGAAAAAAATATTTCCAGGAACTATTAGTTTTTTTGTTCAATAATTTTGATAAGCTTGAGAAATTCAACCCAACTCTTGCGCTCTCTCACTAGAGTTATTGTTTGTCCATCCAAATGACAGAAACAGGTTGTGAAATGGCTCCTTCAACAAACAATCTGAGGAAACTTCTTGAATATCGATTCAAGAACGAAAGGCTTGAAATGTTCGATGGTCAAGGACAACTCGTCCTAATTATTACCCGGTTTATTATAAAATTGTGCCCGGAAGATGATGAAGTAATTGCTTTGTTAGAGAGACTTGACAATTTGGCGTGGCAGTGCTTGGGTTCCAGCCGACATAGTGAAGAATACAGAAACTTTTCCATATTGTTTATGTCTTTCATGGAAAAGCTTGAAGTATTCTTCAAAGTCCCGAATCCCATGCAGACTCTCATTAATCCTAATGAGGGTGTTGCGGTCTTCATTGACCTTTTCCTCGAAATTTTAGAAGAAATACTTCGTCTTCAGCCAAATTTCATTCTTCGTGTCAAGGATTCAATTCAAACTCTTAAGATGGAACTGAAATTTCTTATCACCTTTCTTGGGGATATACCATCGCTGCCCACTGAGCTCCGTTCAACCAAGAATGTATTGGCAGAGATTAAAGCTGTGGCCAATGAAGTGGGAATTTTCTTATATTCTTTCTTTTTCATCACAAACCGTATTTCGGTGACTACTATGAAGCATAAGCTTTCGAATTTGTTGGAAAATCTGAAGCTTGTGACAGAAAAGATAATAAAGCACTGCACCAGAGTCGCGAAGATATTACGAAGTGGCAGGATCCCAATTACTGATGTGGTTTCACCCTTTCTTGTTGATTCAATTCTGGACGATCTCAAGAAAGTAATGAGTCACACGGATGACAGGATTGCTTCTGTGAAGGCTCAAATTCAAACAATCCATCATCAGCTAATGTTCTTGCGATCCTTGCTTGCAGACGTGGAGGTGGAACGATATTCAGATTTTTTTATACAAATTAGAGACATAGCATATGAAGTTGAATATGTTGTCAGCACATTTCCTCCAGAACGGTATCTCGCAATCAGGCTACTTCAAGTAATTGAGAAGATTAAGCTTATCAGGATACAAATCCAAGAAAGGAAGATGAAAAATGATGCTGGAATGCTAAAGGATGCAGAATATCCAAGACAACAAATATTATTGCAAACTCAAACACCTGACATTGGAGATGTCGTTGGCTTAGAGGATGAGGTGAAAAAAATTATAGACCAACTCTTTGGAGACAAAAAGCAGCTACAAATTATTTCTATATATGGGATGCCAGGACTTGGCAAGACTACTTTGGCGAAGAAACTATATGATGATCCCTTGATTGTTCAAAAGTTTGACAAGCGCGCCTGGTGTGTTGTCTCTCAAAACTATCAAAGTAGAAATATCTTAATTGACATTTTAATGTCAATGAATGTCCTTAACAAAGAGGCAATGACAGACATGGACGAAGATAGTTTGGGTGAAAAACTTCACAAAAGTTTAAAACGTAAAAGATACATCATTGTCATGGATGATATATGGGATGTCAATCCATGGAATAAAATAAAAAGATACATTCCAGATGATGAAGAAGGAAGCAGAATGTTATTTACCACTCGGGATAAAAATGTGGCTTCCGAAGCTTCGCCTTCTGCCATTATTAATCCTCTTAAACGTTTGACGGATGAAGAATGTTGGAATTTATTGCAGACGAAGGTATTCCAACAAAATTCATGCCCTGAAAATTTGATTGTCACTGGAGAGGAAATTGCAAGAAAATGTGATGGATTACCACTTGCAGTTGTTGTCATAGCTGCAGTTCTTGCAAATATGGAGAAGGAACAAAAGCTATGGGAGGATGTTGGTGAAAGAATAAGTTCACACATAGCTAAAGAGTCGAACAAGTTCATGAATATACTGGAGCTCAGTTACAATTCTTTACCTATGCATTTGAAACCATGTTTTCTTTATTTCGGAGCTTTTGAGGAAGACAGGGAAATTGCGGTCCGGAGGTTGATATCTCTATGGATTGCTGAAGGGTTTGTCGAGAAAGTAGGGAACATGAGCATGGAGGCTGTAGCACAGGAGTATCTGAACCATCTCATTAATAGAAGTCTGGTACAAGTTTCTAAAAGAAGATCCCTCAATGGAGTGAAAACTTGCCGTATACATGACCTCTTGCGTGATATGTGCTTGCAAATATCTGAAAAAGATAAATTTATGAAGGTGATTCAAAAGTAAGTTCTCTCTCCCTCCCTCTGTGTGTGTGTGTTTCTTCTTGCCTTTTGTCTTGTTTGTATTTTGCATACTAATGATGGTGACAATATGGTGATCATGTCAATGTTGCTGATTTTACTGACGATGCTTCGATGCTATTATCCTGGACATGATGATCCTGCATTCACTCTGTTACTATACGTTCTTCAGTCAGTTGTCGGTTTATGAGCAATGCCAACGCCTAAGCATTCACTCTCGCTCAATTCCTTCTTTTTCGAGACCGTTTGGACTTCATGTTCGCTCCCTGTTGGGACATTTACCTGATCCCTCCACATTCATCTTTGGCAACATGAAACTTGTTAAGGTATTGGATTTGTCAAGCATGGATTTCAGATTTTATAATTCAACACGAGTAGAGGATTTGGTTCTCTTAAGGTTCTTGGCAGTTTCTTCTATACCGTCATCTATAGAGAGATTTGAGAACCTAGAATTTCTTTTCGTGGATAATAGAAAAGTGGTTGAAATACCAGAGAACTTTTTTAATATGGTGAAGTTGAGAAATGTGTATTTCAGCAGCGGTGCAAAATTCAGTAAATCATGGCGTGAGCGAGCAGCTGAGGGTGAGAGGTTCCCAAGAAGTAGCCTACAAAGAGTTTCTTATGTTTCCATTTATGATGAAAATGACGAGAAAATCTTGACATATTCACCTATTCTTCGAAGACTGAAATGCAGATTCGCAGCATTTTTTGATTCATCGAAGAACTATCGCTATCCTGTCCTGAACTTCCTTGATCAGCTGGAATCCCTCAGCATATCTTTCCGTCGGAATTATGTTACAGATTACCGCAGTCCTGAATTGACCAATTTACCCGAGAATCTAAGAAGGTTGACTCTTCATAACTTCAATTTTTCTCAGAAACAAATGGAGATAATTGGAAAACTACCTGAGCTCGAGGTTCTCAAGTTACGAGATGGTATCATTGAGGAAAAAAGGTGGGACACAAGAGAACGTGAATTCAAAGAGCTTAAACTCTTGGAACTGGATGAGGTACAACTTGAACAATGGAATGCCTGGAATGATCATTTTCCTAAACTTAAACGACTAGTGTTACGAAGCTGCCAGCATTTGGAGATCCCTTCTGATTTAGGCCATTGTCAGTGTCTACTAAAGATTGAGGTACATGGTTGTGAAGAATCTGTTGAACTCTCTGCTTCGAAGATTGAGGAAGAGCAAAAAGATTTCAGAAATAATCTTGAAGTCATTATCTCCCACTCCAGATAAGAGTTCTTTCTTATTTACGTAATTTTATTTTGAACAATTTTTTTGGAGGTCTCTTCTATCAACATTCAGGCTTAACATTATGCACTATTTTTATTTATTGCATTTTATGATGTTCATCCTCATTTGTTCAATCACTATATTATTTGTACTGAAAAGGATGTTAAATGTTATTTGTTGAAGCTTTATTGATGAATAGCATTTGCTTAGTCACGACATTTTTGCCTTCACATGAAGTCAGAGTTATGTGTGCGCGCGCACGCCACGTCTGATGCTTGGGAGATCAATTCCGATATATATAAAAGGAGTTGAATCTGTTAGGGCCTGTTCTCTTTACCGTTTTCAAGTCGTTTTCTGTTTTCGATTTTCAAAAACAGCGAAAACGCGTTCTCTTTCCTATTTTTGAAAACGTGTTTTTGAAAATGAAAAAAAAATTAACTCTAAAAACGCAAAACGTGCTTTTGCACGTTTTGAGAAAATTGAAGCATTTTGAGGCCAAAACACGGGAACTTTTTCCAAAACACCAAAACACAGGAAATGAATTCCAATCCTATATTATTCCCCTCTCTTCTGATAATCCTCTCTTAGAAATTGAAAGTCGAAAATTTCTTACAGCTCCCCTGCCAAATCTACGGGCGTTTTCAATCAGGTTTCCCTCTAGTTCTTTGCTTGCTATATTCTTAGCGGTCTGTGCTTGCTGTTCGAATTTTTTTTTTTTTAGGTCAGATCTCACATCTAGTTTTTTAATTTGTTGGGTGTAAAATAATTTTCTGGGTAGTGGATGTGGTGAGCTAGCTGAAGGATTAGACGCAAGTGGGGGCGGTAATTCTGTGTGCTCCGATTGTTTTTCGTATAGTTTATTGGTGCTGCACAAGGTTGGTTTGTTTTGATAATAAATATACCAAAATTTAGTTTAGTGAAAAAGAAAGGTAAAGAAGACAGTGTTATTGAGGTGATAGGAAAAAGTAAAGCAAGAGAATTAAGTAGTAGGAAGGATTGCTTAAATTTCTAATAACACCGACGATTCCTTTCTACTATGTTTTTTTATGAATTTTATCTGCTAGCTCATTCTTGGGATTCTCTTTCTTTCTTTATCTAAGGAGAAATTTTATATATTCAGTTCGTTTTGTGTGAAAATATTTCTTGGTCCTGCTTTTTTAATCTTTTGTTGTTATGATTTTTAAGAGAAATATGTGTCCATAACTTTGTAATGGAACTTTTTCGTTTCGAAGTGATGCTGAATCTGCTTGTTAATATGAATAAGTATTGTCACTTGTTGTGCACAAGGTGTTCTATACGTAGGATTATATATTTATATCTGTGAATGAAGTATATAAATCTAATAAACATGTGGTACATAAGCTATTTTTCTTTCCTTTTCTATGACAGTTGGCACTGGTTTAATTAGTCTTTACCCTTAGTATCTTTAATTACAAATTACAAAGTTATTTCTATAAGTGCCAGTGTCGTTAATGATAAGAAGCTCGAAAACGTAATGACAAAAATTGATGCCAGTCACCCTATCAACATGAAGCTGGTTGAGATCCTCTAAGATGATAAAAATTTACTATCTAAACTGCTTTCTTTGCTTTGAAATGTCTCCAGTTTGTAATCTACAATCAAGTTGTTTTATATGCCATCATGTACCATATGCTTTCATCCCTTGTGATAACCAACACCATGACTACAGCTGATTGCATGGTTGGCCTGTCTTCTGAAAGTTTTTGAACACATAGTAGACCTACTTGAATACATCTTATTGCTTCAGATTCGACAAACAATATGAACAGATTCAAGTTAATATTTGTACACGAAGATTGGATAAGGAGAGAATGGAGGTCTTGCATTGTAGGACTTACATGACCTAAAAGATTGTAATGAGTTTCAGAATTATGAAATGTTTGATTCTATTTGTATCATTAATAGGTTGAGTTCATGCTGAGGAGAATATGCAGCTCTTATAAAGTAGAATTAAAATAATTTCTTGACTTCAGTACATTTTAGGCATATAAATTAACTCTCAATGCTTTGTTCACTTATTCCATTTATATAATTGTACTTATATTAGGATCCTTGTTACAAAAAGTTCTAATCTGAAATGTATGAAATTTGCAAATACTTTATACAATTATAATTGGGTTAACTTATATCAAGGAAGCACTTGTTCTGTATTATAAAGGAAGCACTTTGGCCCTTGCACTGTCGCCCATGTCTTTCTTTAGTGGATCTTCTGGGTCGGACCTTATGTTGGAGCTGAACAAATCTTCTGCCATCATTTATAGGATTGTTCATGCATTGCCAATTATGAATTGAAACTATAAATCTGCTTGCATTGTGTTAAAGTAACTTCTCACTTTTGTTTACTGAATTTTATTTCTGCAGTATTTTTCAATGACAAAACATGGAGATATCCCTCAATATTACCATCCGCAAGGAAAAAAGAGATACGGAGAGAATGAAAAACGAAAGGAAAGTGATTCATGAATTTGTTCCACCTATGTAATAAATTAGAAGACTTAGTTTATAGTTGTCTGTTTATGTAATCCAAACTATGGTTGAAGTTGAATTTTGCTCATGGGTTCTCTTTGTAAACTACACTAGAGTTTTCACAATCTTCTTTAAACGTATGTATTAGTTTTCTACATTGGTCAATGACAGAAATTTTTATGGTGATGCTCTTTGAATTCTGTTGTTTAAAATGATGTCTTTTATGTTAGTGT
>CAIGRR010521685.1:0-18170 GCA_903798365.1 Fraxinus sp. 1973-6204
AGTATTATCTTTTTTTTCTGTTCTTTTGTCTTCTCAATTCTCTGGAGTCTGGAGTTTTTGAAGTTTGAAAGGATGGTGGGCCACTGAGTCTGGACTGTGTGTTTTATTTAAAAAAAAAAAAGGAAAAAGTTTGGCCCCCTTAAAATCTGGGCCTGAGGCGCGCCAGACGAGCATTAAGCGGTCAATGACAATATTGATCGTTTAATTTTCGCTTAGGCTAGGCGCGGTGTCGTTCCTAGGCGCGTCTAGGCGAGCATTAAGCGGTTAACAACAACATTGACCGCTTAATTTCCACTTAGGCTCAAGGCGAAGCATTTTCATCATGCTTCGCGCCTAGACGGCGTTTTTTTAGAACATTGCTTTCAATTGTAAAATTATCATTTATGTTTTAGTGGTTTCGAGAACCTTGTGAAAACTCGATTGTTGTTAAGGATATGTGCTCCTTGTTGTAAGTCACCTAAGTATAAGTGCTCCTTATTGTAAGTCACTTAATGATAAGTGTTCATTGTTGTAAATCACTTAAGGATCGGTACTCCTTGTTTGTAAGTTACCATTATAGTGAATTTGACCTTACTCGTGACGGAGAGCTTAGTAACGGGGACGTAGAACACATTGTGTATCGAACCCCATTAAATCAATTTGTTATCTTTACATTATCTCACTTTACTTTATATTGTCATTTACATTGTGCTATTTTAATACTTGAATAAAGGTATCATACTTGCATATTTAATATAATTCTATTATTGTACTTTGCAATCATATCTTGTGTATTGAAGTGCCTTGAGAATTAAAGTCGAAAAAGTTTCAAAAACCAATTCACCTCCCCTATTAGTTAGTTATTTTTGGGTTATCAATAAAAACTCATAATTCCTCTACAATTTTTTCTTGTCTTCATTTATTCTTTTGCTTGTGATCAAGTACTTCATTATTGTACCATATAACTTCAACATATCAATCAGGTGGTTGGTTTCATATCAAGTGGTATCGAGCAATACGTGATCCTTAAATTTTCAACAATTGGCATCAAAGATTTTGGACATAATTAACACAACACCAATTGAACTAAAAAAACCAACACAAACCGATTGGTTTGGGTTGGATTGATCGATTTAATTGATTCGAATTGATTTTTATCCCGCCTTACTAAAAATCTCTTTTATTTCAGCCAAATCTTCAAAATCCTGCTTTCTTCAATTTTCTCCTTCGATTTACTGTCTTTTGTCCTTAATTTTCTATGGTTTGGAACATTCTACCCTTTTCTTTTGACCTAAATGAGGTCCTAATATAAAGGTAAGTGTCATGGAAGTTATGCCGAAATGAAGTCAAAATGGATCAATGAATATGGAAGACCAAAAAAAAAAAAAAAAAGTAACAGCAAATTATGCCGAAAACAGAATAATCCTTATTTCGGCCACTAATTGAGGCCCAACAATGGACCTGTTACTTGTTCTTTTTTTCTTTTTTTCCCGTGCTTTTGCATTTTTAACATTTTAGCATTAATTGCACACAAGTCCTTGAACGTTCAGTTTTGTCAATTTCGAAACTCAAACTTTTCATCTCCTCAATTTTGGTCCTTTCATTTTTCAACATGTCCAAGTCAGTCTCTCAAGTTTTAAATAGTTGTTCTTATGTCCTACTTTTTTCGTTTGATTTTGATCCTTTTTATACAAATCTTAAATATCCCACAACTTCCAAAAGCTACGACATCAGTCTCGAGCCTCAATCATCATTCCAAATTGGTGCTTCGCAAGTTTTGAAAGTTTACAAATCAATCCCCATACTTTCCAAATGTTGAATTCACTCCTAAAACTTGTTATTTCCTTCAATTGCTCTGTTCATACTTTTTATCAATCATGTACAATCCATTAGTCTTCAATCGCTTCGAATCAACTCAAATTAAATTCAAAAACCTTCATTTATGTTCCAAATCCGTCCAAGACCGTGTTTTATTTACAATTATCTTATTTTACATTAAATTCAGTATCTCCAACTAATTATTATTTATCAAATTTAAAAGTTGGAATAAGCGTGTAAATACACTGTTTTGATTTTTATCGTTTTGTGAATAATATTTTAATTTGAAATGAACAGTAAACAAACAAATTTACCCTTATAAAGTAAGGCATGCGAAGGAAACAATTATTTAACAGAGATACTTGACGGACGCGGATGGAAAGAAATGCTTCTGTAAAAGAAAGGGTAAAAGAAAGGTTCATATAGGGACGTGATTGCCAAAATTCAAAATCAACAGAACCTGAATTCACTTGGAGGAACTACGATAGACCATTTTTTACAAAATAATCCTGAAAATTAGGCAAAATCCGTAATTAAATTTGGAAATTTATTAAAATTAATAAAATAACATTTAAAGGTACCATTGAAACTTTAAATCTAAACATTTTAAAAATGACAATGCTACACTCACACACTCTTTTACAAAATGTTTGACATAATAGATACTCAATGCCCCCTATTGAAGGAGCGGCTGTCCTCTTTTACAAAATGTTTGACATAATCGACACTTGGCGCCCTCTATTGGAGGACATCCAAGTGTCGATTATGTCAAAGATTTTGTAAACCATTTTGTACACATAGATTAATCATTTTTAAAAACCAAGGTAGAGGTCCTAACTTCCAAACAATGTTTGAAAACCCGGTTCGTACGTCAACCCGAAAAATAGAAAGGGTCGATGGTTAAAATGTTCAATCGGTGTTAAACCAAGGTCAAATAGGAGATAATAAATAAATATTTTTAGGCATTTTAATTTATTTTGACAACAATAAGTTTTGGAACAATAATCCACGTTTTTATTATAAAATATTATTTTTTTTAAGAAATAAGTTTTGGAACAATAATAGATTTATTTTATTATTACTAATTCAAAGTAAATATAATCTACGTTTGTTAATTACACGCGTTATAATATAATTTATTTTAAAACTTCAAAAATTGAAATAAATTTTTTTATGTTAAAAACTGAAATTTTCTGGGACCGTTTAGCCCCGTTTGGCCTCCATTATTTAAGGTTATAATTTTTAGAAAAATATTTTTTTAAAGAATGTGGAATTAATTGAGGAGAATTTTTTTTTTAATTTACATGTAATATTATTTTATTAAAAAATATATGATTGATAAAAAGAGAAAGAAAGTAAATTATAATTTTAACGTCCTTAGTATTTTCAAATAAGTTCATTTGTTTGTTTGGCAATTGGTAGTCCCTGTCCCACATCGGAATTTTGAAGCGATTGTGGAGAGAGAGATGTCTTTAAAATGAAGTGCTTGGCAGTTTTAAAGACTCCGGAACGGGCCTGTGGGTACAATACATGATGAGCCCATCAAAGTAGTTAAAATTTTTTAGATAAAAAGAGAATGCATATTGTAAGGTACAAGGACTCGAAATCAAGCGGAAGCAAGCCACAAATATTCACCAAGAAATGCCAAAACCGATTTACACACAAAGAAGAATCAATTTTATTTGGGCTCAGAAATTCACAACATTGTACCCTTCTGTACAATCAAGAATACAGCCGGCAACAACCCAAGAACCCTAAGAAACTAATTCAAGAAGCTACTTCAATGAACACATTCGAACTACTTGATCTACCACTCAAAACTCCCTTAATCACAAAGATAGTATCACACAGAACAAAGGATTAAAAACCAAATGATTTAATCCATCCAAAAAGGCATTAAAATAGGGAAGAAATAATTGGGCAGAACAAAGGGACCACAAAGGCAGGAATAACTCTCCAGAATATTTTTCTCGCACAAAGCTGTAGAGAGAATGAATTTTCATTCCAATTTTAGGACGGTCCAGCTTATAGGAAAAGGGATAAGCCATCAACCGTTAGATCTAATTTCATCCGACGGTCCAGAGTAGCAAACTTGATTATTCCTTTTGGGATTGGGTTATGGGCTCGAATCTTGACTGAGTTATTGGGCAATGGCTTTAAGTAAAACATTTTCCATTTTGGGCCTTTGCCCATTTCATCATTGCCCCATTTGTTTGAAAGTTAATGTCACAAATGGCATCAAATTCTAACAAATCTCCCCCTTGATGCCAATGCTATAAATCCCCAAACAAATTAGAGATTCACAACACCAACACCAAGGAGGTTAGTNGGGCCTGACTCTTTGATTGAGTTATTGGACAATGTTTTAAGTAAAGTCATTTTCCATCTTGGGCCAAGCCCTATTTCATCATTGCCCCAAAATGTTAGAGTTAATTGTCACAAATGGCATCAAATTCTAACAGAGAGAGTTTGCACCATTGTTTTTTGTGTAAAAATGGTGTTTCGGGAATAGCATTGGAGATGGCCTAAGACGGAAGAATTAAGTACGTTCATGGTAGTTTGTTTATATGCAAGGCAACACGTTAATGCTCTCTTATGAAGTAGTGAGAAGAATAATCAAATTGCTATTCCATTACGCACTCTATAGTTCAATACAACATAAAGTGACAATGAAAGTATATCTAACTACATATCAAGAAAATTTGTAAAACAACGCAGACGCAATCATTGTCAACCTTATACTATCATTATCAAGAGCACATTTTTTGCAGGCATGGGAAGAAGGTTGCAACACTTTTCACCCCAGATGAAATTCGAGAAACAGCATACTATATTCTTACCAACTATACACAATTTCGTAAATGGCGATATCGCCAAACAATGACACTGTAGATTTGACGTGAACTGCAAGGCATTGATCAACAAAAGCTCTAAAATTGTTACCGCTATCTCTTAGGATTGCAACAGAGACAGATACCAGTATCTTTGGCTCAAGAATTCAAGGCTCGAAACAGAACTTTCCATCAATTTACATAGAGCTCTGCAAGAAGGGTTTGCATCTGTCCCCTCCCAAGCAAATCCCTTGCTGATAAGTAATAAAGCACCCAAGCCACCAAGAAAAAAACCTCCATCACGCACTGAAAAGCCAAAGAACAAGAATTCCCCAAAAATGTCCATACTATCCCCCTCCCGAGAGACCCGCAAATAATTGCTTCCAAAACCCTTATCTCAAGGGCAGGGGTATGGAAAGCTGCCAACATATGCCAAGTTTCTTGCCAAATTTCTATAATATTGATTGGCCAGTCTACTACGGCAACACAAGAAGCCACAGAAAATATAAATCCCACAATCAAATCAGCACAGAACCATTTCAATATAAAATCTGCAGTCTCCCATTGAGGACCCTGAACCCATGGCACCAGATTGATAAAGGGCATCACCCTCATGGCAACCACAAGAAACTCGAAAAAATTGTTAACATCATAAGAATATTTCGCAACCTGCTTCACCAGCATACCCCACGCCGCCCAATTTATGAAACTAAACTGCAGAAGTCTTGTAAACCCAAACGTTATACCATTAAGAATAGAGTGATATACCGATCTCTTATTTCCAGACAGGTGATCTATCACCTGAAGAAAAACAATCCCAAGTGCCCAAGTGTAGGCAAACAAACTTGTGAAAAATGCAAATCCATAAACCACACGTGAAAGGATCAGTAAATTGGACAAGAAGTTGACATCATCGTGGCCATTCACGAGACCCTTTTGCAATAACTCCAAATCGAACTCAATAAGTGGATCGTCCAAACTTCTTTCCACGGATTTATTTACTGTGTCATTATGCTTCGGAATTTCAGCCCTGGAAAAGAAACCGCCTGGGAGGATGATTTGCGGGAATGAGTTGACAGGGTCGAAGCTGGAATTAATGGTATTGCCACCCAATTGATTCGACTGGGGGCGGTCATATGAGTCGCCGGAGAAGAAGTTATAGTCAGGGGTACCGACAGGGGAAAGCTGAGACTCGGGGCTGCTTTGACGAATGCCGTGAGCCCTGGGGAATTCCATGCGAGCGAGGAGGTCTTTGACGGAAGGGTCGTAGGCATCGGTTAGGTCGCCATACATTTCCTCGACAGGGTTACGGATGAACCAGAGGATGATGGAGAGTGCCAGGAATGTTGGGAGGTGACGGTAGAAGATTGCGGCGGCATGTCTAAGTATTTCAGTAGTAGTGCTGTGGTTCAGGGGTGGTAGTTGTGGTGGTGGTGGTGGAGGCGGAGGCCGTTGTGGTGGTGGAGGAGCCTGATGGCGGTGTTTGTGGTTCTTGCGGCGGGGCATGATGATTTTGTTGTTCTTGAGAGAGAATTGGAATTGGCGGGTTATTACTCACAGTTAGGATTCTTGAAATGGAAATGTAACTGTAATGTGGTCTAATCAATTCGATCTCAATATATAAGAGTAAATTTACGCAAAAAGTTAAAAAACAGTCGCTCAACTGAAAGGCGGGAAATTATAATTGACTCCCTCACATTTCAGAACTTTTTGTTTTAACCCCGAAAATTTTCCAACTTGCACTAAAACCTTAACTGAAGAATATCGTTTAAAATTTAAAGTACAAACTCTTACTTAATTATTATAATAATAAATAGACAAAGTTTGAAATTAAAACATGCTCTACATAGATATGTAGATTGATAATAATATAACATTATAAAGATGGTGAAAAATATGCTCTACGTAGATATCACCACAGCACACAATGATTTTTTTTTTTTTTTTTTTTCAATTTCACAATTTGGACATGTTTGTCGAAATTAAACATACATATGGATTGACCTCTCATAGACAAGACTGGAAAAAATGTAAATGTCATATTTAAGCGCTATTTGACAAAATTTTGATAATATTTTGAATAAATTTCAATAAAATCTAAGTTGCAAATCAGAAGTGTGTTTAAGCCACATTATTTTGAAAGAATATATTCAGAAATAGTAAATTGATGGAGAATGTGTGATTTAAAAAAAATGAAAAGTTATTGATGTGATGAAAAATATTATTTTATTGAAGAATGTGTAATTGAAAATTAGTAGAATAATGAAAATGAAAATTTTATAGTATAAAACAGGGTTTTAATTTGTATTTCATTCATATCATCGTGACTGCCATGAAGCATCATTTAGGAAAAAAAAATTAAGCTTCAATCATAATATCAAATTACATAATTAAGCAAATGTGATTATTCGGGGTCCCATCAAAATCCCTTGCAAACAATGATTTAAGAGATACAAAAGAACGCCTCATTTAAAATTGGGCTTCTCGGGGTAAGTGCAGCCGGACCTCTGGATAATGACGTTTGACGCATAACAACCTGCTTTTACACAATCTTCAATGGGTTTCTCTTTAACCAACTGAGACAGAAATCCTCCAACGAAAGCATCCCCTAGAACAAATGTAAATACAAAGTAATCAAATTGACGAACATTCATCAGGTGTATCTAATCTGTAAGGTTTGTTTGAGTTGGACAGAGACAGGCATTGAGCCGATATTCTTGGACTTGTTGACATCAGAGTATTAGAAATTTAGGATGAATTGCTCCCAGTCTTGATAACGTGGAGGATCACAGCATTTCAAGAAGACAGTCAGTTGACAGTTAATTTAGCTAGTGAACTGTTGCGGCATTAGTGAGGTTCTGTTGAAAGTAATCTTTTCCCTCGTGTGCTGTTATAAATATGGATCATGCTACATGTACCCTTTTTTTTACTGAATCTTTTACTTACTACTCACAATGGGGATGGAGACAAAATTGTCGGAATTTTTAAATACACGCGGACCCTCGCATTATATGAGGGGGTGTAAATCATTATGTACAAATGTATTAACGCTATAAATATATAAGAACATAGTAGGGATCCAATTATTCAAAGGTGTGAAAATGAATGTATACAGAGAGCACAAGAAAAAGAGACTGGCACATTTGGTCAAGCTTTAAGAAAATTAACTTTTTGTTTCCAAAAATTTGGATAACTTGCTTTTCTTATTTTAAGTAAAAAAGATTGCTTATTTTGAACATATATCTTACCTTATTATCAAAATAACTAACTCAATTATTTCCAGCTTTCATCAATAAAAAATTATTCATTTAAAACTTATTTACTTATAATTTAACTTTTCAAGCTCAGCCAATATGTTCTAAGGCTGAATTCAGTGTGTGTGTGATGTAATCTGCAAGTTTATTCTTTCATTAAAGCTGCTTGACGGAAATCTTCCATTGTAGGAGAAATTCTCCTAACCATGTAAATCTTTTTCGTGTTTGTGTGATTAATTCTCAGAAACAACTCACGCAATTCAGTATTTCCCTTCTTCTTTACATTCTAAAAACATTGTAATACAGAAAGAATGTGAAATCACGTACCTGCCCCATTTGTATCAACAAGTTTCTCTTTTGACAATGGAATTACAGGGAACAACTTCACCTTCCCATCCTCTGCAACAACAACTGGATCTGCACCCTGAGTAATAACAGTAATTCTTTTGTGTGTTCCAGATGCCTTTGGCCACTGAGAGATTTTCAAAGCTATTTCCTCAATATTGTCAGTCTGGTCATTAAAAGCAACCAATTGTTAAGTATATTGTAAAGGAATGTGTCAGTGTGTCAGCAGATCTCATGCAGAGATGCCATTACCTTCCAGCCATGAACTTTGGAGAAAGTTCGTGCTTCTGTTTCATTTCCAAAAACAAAGTCCATATACCTAAACCCAAAGAACAAGCCCTTGATCAACATCTCTAATTCACATTCAATAATTATTTGAAAGAAAAAGACATTGGCCTTACGGTAATGCTTTCTCTTGCACATCCTTGAAGAACTCACAGATAAATGGAGCAGAAAGGTTCATCATGAAAACCTGCAGACGTACGAATATTTAGAAGGCAAAAGAGGTTACATCACAAGTGTCTTTTCTGCCAAAAATTGCGCAAATTTAATGTCTAATATCTAACCTTCTTGTCTGCAGCTGCATGCTCAGCAACCAGCATGATGGACTCTGGGGAAACTGTGAGAAAAAATCCAGCAATGTAGAAGTATTTGGCCTTTTCAACTGTCAAAATATTGACGAGTTAATTGGTTTGCAAAAAGGGATAACTGCAATTTAACTCTAAGAAGTTCCGACAATGAGTTGTTTCACCCCCTTGTAGTTGGGAAATAACCTATAGATTTCTTGTGGTTTCCAAAAGTCTAAAGATCACCCTCTTCCCATTAAGTTGGCTGAACAGTGTTAATGTATCCTCTGATTAGATCACGGTGCTATTTCTTTTATTAACAAGGATAAATAATTATTTCATAAAAGTATTAATATCACAAAGCCAACTACATGGAAGGGGGTGGAAAAAATCAGCAAAAATACCATGACGGTCTATTAGACTACTTCCAAACTACAAGGGAGAAGTTGACAAAATATCAAACCAACGGGGAGGGGTGTCAATTGCATTTTTATACTCCATAAAGAGCATGCCAACGGTAAACAATCTTAAGTAAGCATACCCAATGCCCAATTTTCTGGTTTCTTCAAATGATCAGATTTGTAGCAATTTGCTGCTGACAAATTGGCCACAAGAGATCTGCAAATACATATCCCATAAAATGTCAGTCCAGTATGCTCAGAGCCATTTGGAGCGTTAATTGTTCGAGGCAACATCAGAGAAGCTCAATTGTGACTAAGTCAACACCCCCAACCCAACCGAGCTGGGAGTCTCAGCTTCTCTTGTTTGAAAAACTAGTAAGAGTAATATATGCCCTCAGCTCAAAGATCCAAGACCTTGGAACAAATATAAGGCAGTTCCCAGCAGATTCGGCTTTACACAAATTGACACCTACTTGTTTCACTAAAATAATTACAAAAGCAAAAACATCCATTGATTTAAAAGTCACACAAGTACTATACAAGATCCATATGTAAATGCTAGCAAGCTAGTGTAAACTGATTATGCATTGATTTAAATGGGTGTCTATAGGATAGTAAACAAAAGCTAAGACATTGGATAATGTAACCCATCAATCACTACAGCATGTATTTTCTGTTAAAGATAGCATTCTTCTATTCACTGTTAAAACTTTTCATACAGCAGAGATACAGTGTACTATATACCACAATTTTGGTGCAGTTAAATGGGTCATAGAAGGCTAATTTATAATCCTTGGAAATTGTGGGGCCAAGGGACATTAACTAGATAG
Source organism: Fraxinus sp. 1973-6204 (assembly GCA_903798365.1). NCBI lineage: Eukaryota > Viridiplantae > Streptophyta > Magnoliopsida > Lamiales > Oleaceae > Fraxinus > Fraxinus sp. 1973-6204. The sequence goes on from CAIGRR010521685.1 coordinate 10,025, forward strand.
CATCCTTCGGTAGAGTAGATTGTGAGCAGCTACAGTTACACCCAACTAAGCAATAGATTCTGGATAATAACATTGTATCAAAACAACAATTCACATTAGCTGAATGTGAATATTCTTAAAGTTATTCTAAAGTTTTTTGCAACATGTATTCGCACAGTTCCTTGGAGCTAAGATATTGTCACCTTGAATGATTTGGCCCACCCATGTTATTGAGTCATTGAAGCTGGGAGACTCCTGACTCGGTCCAACTTAGTACAAACATCGCTCAGACCAGTCTAGTTGAGGTATTTGTATTCATTTTTATTTTTTTTTGATAACCGTAGATGTCCGGACCAGTTTGCGCGCATCTCGACTAATCCCACGGGGCCCTGAAGTTTACGACCGGGTATTTGTAATCATTTTTGTTATATGTTTTTAATTTTCATTACATTTTCTCATCTTCTGTGCCTTTTATTTTAGTGGTCTTCACTCTCCATGTATAACCCAAAAAGAGGGGGATTGCTGCAAGAGGGATAATAGCTTTTTAAAGAAAATGGCGCAACAGGAACTTGACGTAGCTTGATTTTGGCCTACCCACGTTACAGGTGAGTCCATGATCAAGTTGAGAAGACCCCCAACTCAGGTTTTGGACTTTGTTCTAGTTCCTAGTTCGCATAGATTTTGGGGTCATTAAGGCTTGAAAGGCCTGATTGTTCAAGAAAAAGTAAACAATTAAAGAACTATATTATAGTCCAAAAAATTCTGGTTTGCTAAGATTTGAATCGAAATAACTAAAGATGGAGTGTTACTATCAGTCATTTTTATTATCTTGACGGTAAAAGCATGTTCCCTTGCTATGGCTGAAACGTCTGTTTATAAATTCTACAGAAAAATGAAACAAACTATTTTTAATGCATAAGAAGCTGTGGAATATTATTGTTTCTTTGTTGTTTTATAACCACTCATATGATATTGACAACGCCATGATTTAAATTTTCTACAAATTGAAAAATTACAAAAATCAAATGTTCAGTGCACTGGAAGATATGGGTTAATAGAAACTAAAAAGACAATTTTACTTAATTACATGGCAGACAGAAAAGAAAATCTTAAGCAAAAGCCATGACACTGACCTTTCGCCTCCCACCACACATACAGCGCAAGTACCGGTAGGAGACTCATCTTCGTAGTAATGAACCTAACATTGCCATGTGCAAGAGATAAAAGAAATATTATTCCACTATTATAGAAATTGTTATTGTTTGAGAGTTTTACGTGTTATAGATCTAGAAAAAAAAAATTATGGAATAAAAGAAAACATAATAATGGTGTCGTGACTTGTGATAATGAAGACAACAATGGCTTTAAGTGAATAGTGAATACACTGTGTATAATGTGATTAAAGTCAAGAGAATGTTTATTGTGGTTGACAGATGAAAAGCAATTGTGGTTAAATCAACAATGGAAAAGCTAAAAATGCAATCAAGTAACTAACATTAACACCAGCTTGTTTGGCATTTTTCTTCATTTCCTCGCCATATTTGTCCTTTCCAATGGAGCCTATGTAACTGGTTGCACCAGGAATTTGAAGCATCCACTGCAAATGGCAAAATGAATTTCATTCTTTTATGTAAACATTTAAGTATAGAATTGACAAGAGTTTCAGAGCCAGAAAGAACGGCAGATATACCTGAGCAACTCTGATTGAATTCTGTGTAGCACCTGCATTATGTAATTATTGAAATCATCAACAATCCCACTAGTATATTAACAGAGAAAGTTATATGAACCATTTTCAAGAATTCAATTTCATACCTCCAGCAATGTAATCCACACTGTATTTAGATGACATTTCATCATACCTGAGACATGCAGAGTGTTCTTTCAGTGGTAATGAAGTAACCAATTTTTTTGATGAAAACACGATCTCTTTGAATCTTGAACAATATTTTTATCCTAGTAACAAAACTATACTATTATTTTCCCATTAATTTTTTTGATTCAATATTTCTAGTCAAAGAAGAAGAAACCTAGCTTTTGCAACTTCAGATCTACAATGAGAAAGTCAACATTAAAACAGCCTACCTACCAGGTAAAAACTCCTCTAAGGAGATAAAAAAGACACATACATTATCATGACAATAGGAACAACATTATAGGTTCAAATTGCAAGGCAAAAATCTGACAGTTGAAGAAACTGACTTTTGCAACTTTAGTTCTCCGAGAACAGAACAATCAAAACACCTTAATCCCTACCTACTAGGTAAAATCTCCTCTGCGGAAACAAAAGACCATCAATCATTACTCATCAGTTACCACAGCTGCTATTCGCCATTGTTGACCATTCAAAGAGCCCAACCCAAGAGTGAAGAAGCAGCAGCAATTTTAATCCCATTTTTCCCTTGGGACCAAGAACAAGCTCGCTCAAAAGAAGCGTCCTTTCGAGGACAAGAAATGAATCATATTATAGGTTTAGATTGCAAGGTAAACATCTGACGGAGGTGCGGTCTTCCTGCTAAACCAAACACCTCATCTAGGGTGACAAGAGAACAATGCACTACAAAAATTCTGATTAATCTTATTTACTTTTCCTGTTTCAGGGATCAATAATTCCCTTAAGATTATCTTTTCCTATGAAAAAGCTATTCAGACTAGGGAAAACTACAAAAAATACTTTTAATAACCAAATTTAGACAGAATATATTGCAGTAAGCCAACTTCCTAAGTTAAATAATTTGCAATCCAGTATGCATGGCCACTGTTATAATTAAATCAAAACATAATATATCATTACGAGAACATTTCCGTGCTTGAGGAAATTTTTTCTGGCAAAGTTAAGTTTGGCAGCACTTTCTGGCAATCAAAATGCTAGCTTGTGCTGCCCAATGCCCATGATGACTTCATATTATGAACCAATAGATTATTCATAACTGCAAATCAAGACACACATGGAACTCTATGGCTAAGCTTTCTGTTCTCTATCTTCTTAATCTCTTCTTCAGTTTACTACAAGATCATTTCCATGAAGAGCTTTTGCAGTGACCAATATATAATCTACAAAAAATGCATTACAAAATGAATTGCATAATTTCATGAATTTTTTTTCTTCTCTGGCATTAATTTGCTCGTTTAGCAGCTGGTTAGTAGCAGAATAGGCATCAAACTCCTAGATTTGACTTGGAAACAGCCAAAACGTTACTACATTTCAAGTTAATTAATATTAGTATAACTGCTACGAATAGCAACTTTTTTCTAATTTATATCTTACAACTGCAGAGTGACAAATTTCAAAACTTTGTGCATAAGAAAATTCACAGGTATTATCAAGTATATAAACACCAACAATGACGAAAGTATTGCAGCAGAACGGTGGCAGATCCTTAGGAAGAAATCCAATCACTAACCTAATTAGTAAATAAAGTTTCAATAACTGCAAACTATCAAGTATTCACTTACATAGGCACGTGTTTTTCCTCTGCAAGAATTGCATCATTCAATTTAATACCATACCTGTCATACAAAAACAAAATCCCACAATTTAACTACCTGGATTGACACAATATTACCATTAGAAAACAAAACAACTATATCGAACATGTTGAATCGCGAAAACCAAATCTGAGATCTATAATACAAACAGAAAACACAAGCCACTTAAAAAACCAGTAATAACGCCCACACGCAAATCGAACTTTCACAAGACTCAGATCTGTGAAATCAAATGCCACCAATAAAAGCAACAAGTGAAACCACCAGATCTCAGCTGCAAAAACGTGTGTGTGTGTGTACACGAATACGTGGATACAGAGACTTTGAGGAAGAATGAGAAAGTACTTGGCTAAAAATTCTTCATCCACGACCGCTGAAATATCCAAAAGTGGATTTCCCATTCCCATTAGAATTCCGTCGTACGACATTTTGCTTTAGTTTTTCTGCAGATTCGAATCGAAATGTGAGTGATTATGGAGAGAGAGTAGTGAGGCTGCAGATGAAATGGTGTGTAATGTGTGTGTATATATAGGTCTAATGTTAGGAGGAGTGGGTGGGTAGAGTTAGTTGGAGGTTGAAATTATTTGCGGACGTAATTTCTAATTTTCTTTTTTGGTTCGCAGAGAGTGTTTGTACCAAAGGAATAAATATCCAAAAAGTCAAAGATGTACGAGAAATTGTTGCAATGTAACGTCGAATTCAATCATACGGTGGACATCAACGGTGTCTATAGTTTTGGGTGCGATTTATCAATGTGTTGTGTAGGTGTGTCACAATCATTTACCAACCTCTATATAACAAATTATAAAAAAAATAAAAAAATTACCTCTCCTTTCTTGGTACGTATGAATGATCTGTTTAGTTGGGATTAAAATTCAATTAAAATTGAAAATATAGACGTTATTGAGTCTCACTCGTCTAATAAAAATCAACAATAACGACTAGTTTTTCAATTTTAATCAAATTTTAATCTCTACCGAACACGCCCGAAATACAGCAAACAATTTAAAATTTGATAGAGCTCGTTTGAGACCTATCTTTTGAAATAAATTTTATAATTTTTTTTTTTTTTTTGAAGTATACGTAGTTAACACAAAAAAAGTAGGTTAAATGCAATTTTTTTTATTAAGAATGTACAATTGAAAATAAATTTTGAAGAATGGCTTTCAAATAGGGACATTAATCTCAAAATTACAACAAAGGGGAGGTAAACCATGAAAGAGACAAACTAGAATCATAAAATCAAACAATCTTGAACACAGACGGGAAGACTTGATATTACACAAAGAACATATTACATGAGACTCGATATCAAATAGAACACACGAAAACTATATTTATAGATACCTAAAACTTAACAAATATGCTTCACAAATCTTACAAGACAAATATTAATCTGATTCCAAAGCAAGGAATAGTGACATTCTTCACTTTATTCTATAGTAGCTTTTCAAAGAAAGATAATAATTCTTCAATTTTGTGTTATATTCTATAGGAGTAGTGCTAAAGCGTCAGTATAGGTTGGCATACTCTACTCAATTTATTAAATTATGCGACATTATATTTTAAGTGTACATGTGATATTGTGACATTATTAACTTCATGGTCCCGTGGAATTAGTCGAGGTGCGCGCAAGCTGGCCCCGGACATCCACGGTTATAAAAAAAAAAGTGATATTGTGACATTATTCAAATATTTCTAGGACATTTCAGTCAAAAAAAATGAGGCACGACTCATTCTGTGTAGTCTGAGATGCTCTTGTCCTCTCTATACGCTATCGTGCATAGGCTTTCATGACAATCTTTATTCTAAGGGTACACAGGTGCCAATAATGCTTGTGAAATACGAACAAATCACTTGGTATTTCTGATGTATCAATATGTTCCAAATGCACGTAGTCATCCTCATTTCAGAACTGGTGTGAAGCTGGAGTATGAATAGAAACATGATAATTGCAGAAATTTTTACATTTTATTTCACGGTACAGACATATTACATTCAAGCACACATAATAAATAGAGAAAAACCAGAAAATTTTCCATTGCTGTAAAAACTAGAAAGTGAAATTTATCAAACTAACAGATTGGAAGAGGGGCACCATTCCAGCCCTCGAGGCACTTCAATAATGGATCAATCATCAGTCCCTTGCTCATTGCTGTGAATACCTTGTCAAACACTTCTCCCGGGGATGTTATACTCTCTCCAGTCAGCAGCTCCGTTCCCAGCTCTTCTCTAACAAATTTGTACAGGGGATAAGACCGGCACTCCTTAATCTGGTTCGGAATGGCCGGATTTCCACTCTCCAAGGCCACTCTTGAACTCTCAACTTCTTTAGGCAGAAGTACCTTTAGTTCATCTTCAAAAGCTTCAATCTTGTGGAAAATTGAAGTGCTAACATTCTTCTCGTTTTCTCTGTTTTTAAGTGCATGCTCAACGAGGACTTGCCTCAATTTTTGCATCAATGGGTAAGTTGAACTGCAAGGGTCATCGATATATGCAAACACGTATTCACGATCCACCACACGAAGCAAATCCTTCTCACAGAACCTTGATGGATGAAGTTCGCCATTGGCACCAGTTATTAGAGTTCGTTTAGCTACTTGACTCACAGTGTTCTTGACAGTGTTTCTAAGGTTCTCCTCTAAGTGTCTCAAATCTATTGCTTGGCATAGTGCCACCAGATATGTAGACAACATGAGTCTCAAGATATCGACTGCTTCAGCTGTCTTTCTAGAAGAGATTAAACCCAAGGAATTAACGTCTTGGTTGTGCTGCTCGGCACTTTGGACGTGATTTGTGACTGGATTCGCCAAGAATTGGAGCTCAGAACAGTATGAAGCCATGGCGATTTCAGCTCCTTTGAAACCGTAGTCCAAACTTGGGTTCCGTCCACCAGAGAGATTTGAAGGCAAACCATTGTTGTAGAAATCATTGACAAGCTCAGAAAATTGAGCAAACAACAACTTTCCAATTGATGCAATGGCCAATCTAGAATTGTCCATGGAGACTCCAATTGGCGTACCCTGGAAATTACCACCGTGCAATGCCTTGTTCCTCGAAACATCAATCAAGGGGTTATCATTGACCGAGTTGATCTCCCTTTCAATCATCTTTGTCGCTGAACGAATGACCTCTATTTGTGGGCCGAGCCACTGAGGTGATGTCCGGAGAGCATATCGATCCTGTTTTGGCTTCTGCAAAGGATCCATCTCATGTAGCTTTTGAGCTGCCTTCACATAAGAACTACCATCCAAAATATGTTCCATTATAGCAGCAGCCTCGATCTGCCCAGGATGGTGCTTTAGTTTGTGAGTCAAATGGTCAGTAAACTCGGGCTTCCCATTCATAACTTCAGCAAAAATTGCTGATAGAACTTCAGAAAACACTGTGAGTACGTTAGCTTCAAAAAGAACAATTGAAGCCAAACCAGAACCAACAGCCGTTCCATTAACTAGTGCAAGGCCTTCCTTAGGCTGCAACTCGAAAAAACCTCCATCTACACCAGCAAGTTTAAAGGCTTCCTCGGCATTTAGAGTTTCTCCCGTGGGTCCAACAGCCTTAGAATTAGGCCGCCCTGTCAACATACCAGCAATGTAGGACAACGGAACAAGATCACCCGAGGCTGAGATTGTGCCACGGAGGGGTAAGCATGGCGTGATGTTGTGGTTAAGAAACTTGGTTATAGCTTCCAAGATTTCGAATCTGATGCCAGAATATCCTTGAAGAAGGGTGTTGATTCTCACAAGCATAGCTGCTCTTGTTGCTGAATGTGGCAGTGTGTGACAAGATTCTGTTCCATTCCCAAAGATTCCAGCATTCAAGAACCTGTCATATTTAATCATAATGAGCCAATAATTAGAATTTCGCAATTTAATAACTGCAGAATCTTATGCAATGTCTGCCAATAAATTCAAACAGACAATAACTTCTTTATTAGCATAAAAGAAAAACCAAGTTTTCTTAACAAAAAATAATAATAATAGTAATAGTAAGTTTTCAAACAACCCATTAATTAGCAGAAAGAACGAGATTGTAAAATGGACTTATCAATTTCATGGGTATTTCATGTGAAGATCAGCTACAAGTGGCAGACATTCAATGGGCTTGGTCAAAAAACAGTTTTGTGGCAGCCAATGCAGACTGCAGTATTGCCACGTGTATATGTAATGCTTTCAATACATTAATTCTATGAACCGGGCTGATGTACAGAAAGAATTTCACCAGAATTTCACCCGAATACACACATTTGTGGGTTCTACACATTTTTTTTTTAATTACATGATGGGTCCCTCGCATTTGTGTGTACTCCGGCCAAATTCTAGTGGCCTCCTTTCTCTTTACATGGGGAAAAACCTTAACTTCTGCAGCCCGGCTGGTAGGGCCCGATTTACAAGTGGCCATAAACAGGGTTAGGTGGCCAAGAAATTTGAACCGATTTTGCTTCACCTACCATATTTCCTATTATGGTCCACGAACTTAAGTAAAAGGAATATGCTACTTAGGATTTGTCTACGTGTACATAATTTTAAGTAGTACACGTAGACAAACCTTAAGTAAAATCAATCTCATCAAGTGTAGATCACATCTAAAGAAAGGATAAAAGAATCAAAAAGCCTGGGATTTGGGAACTCTGATTCCATTTTTCATCCAGCTTGTCATTTTCCCCCCCCCCCCCCCC
>CAIGRR010521724.1:0-12944 GCA_903798365.1 Fraxinus sp. 1973-6204
AGGTATTCATAGTCGCGAGCAGTCACCCAATTTTATGAGGCATTTCAAAACCTTTTGTTTTCTGTAGAAACGGGGAACAGGTTAAAGCCTGTTTTTTTTTAATATTATTTTCTGCTTTTAAAACTCATAATGAACTTATTTCCCCTCGACAACTGACATGAGTTACCGGTTACGTAAAGGGTATATGTCTGAAAACAATGTTTCCCCTCTCCCACAAACAAATACATCTGGCCAGACTTTCGGAATAAGTTACTTTTAATTAATTTTTATTTTATTTTCAAAATATACTTTTTCTTATATATTTTCAAATATACCTGAGGTGTGTTTGAGCCATATTATTTTAGAAGAATGTATTTTAAAATAGTAAATTGATGGAGAATGTGTGGTTGAAAAAGAAGGAAAAATTATTGATGTGATGAAAAATATTATTTTATTTAAAAATGTGTAGTTGAAAATGAGTAGAAGAATGATAATGAAAATTTTAATGTTTATGGGACTCGATCTTAAATTGAAAGTACACGTCCAACCAAAATTCAAATCTTCAAGAGAGGACTAAGGAAAATATAGATAAAGAGCCACATTATTTGGGAAGAATGTATTATAGAATAGTAGATTGATGGTAAATGTGTGATTGAAAAGAAATGAAAAGTTATTGATGTGATGAAAAATATTATTTTATTTAAAAATGTGTAGTTGAAAATGAGTAGAAAAATGAAAATGAAAATTTTAATGTGTACCAAATAGGGGCTCATGAATAACTTGCTCTTGTCAAATTCAAATTAGAAAAAAAAAAAAAAAGTTACCTATTTTAAGTAACTCTAATTTTACTAGTAATCATTAAAACTTACTCATAAGTAGTATTGAATATTAATTATGTCAACTACTTAAATGGTTAGAGAGGGAGCACGTATATGTGCTTATCTATTTAAGCCCCTGTTTGAATCAAATTATTGTAGAATGAGAATAAAAATTTGAATTTAAATGTTGATGTGATGAATAACGGTCATATTTTTCATTTTAATGAGATAATAATGTAGATCAAATGGGGCCTAACTATAACTCACATTTCCCCAACATTTAACTTAAGAATTTTACTTTTTGTACATTTCATGGTTCACATGGAGTTTGACACTCCATGTAAATTTAAATGCAAATGGTCGGAAAAGTGTGTGGTGTTTAAAAATTGTTCAATCATGCTCCGACACGTGTCACAATGTCAAAATTGATGTACTTGTAGCATGATTCTTTAACTTAAGCCCATGTTTGTTCCAACTTCTTTCCCTATTAATAAAAAAAATAGGACCCTTTTTTTCAAAATTGGTGAATCCCAACAAGACACAAATGATCAAAAATGGTAGGCAAGACCATTGTTCCAACGGTTCTTTTTCGTCTACTAATGAACAACGAACAAAGGCTAAATTTATTTTCCTCAAAAACTTTATACGTACATGGAAAAGATGCAAACTCTTCATTAAAAGGTTAAGTCAAACTATTCAACTCTTTGTGCATGTTCACTTTAATCATAAATAATTTTGCCCAAATCACTTTTTATCCAAAAATTTAATAAGTCACTTTTAAGTCGAACTATTCAACTCTTTGTGCATGTTCGCTTTAATCATAAATAATTTTGCCCAAATCACTTTTTATCCAAACATTTAATAAGTCACTTTTTACCGCTCGTTTCTATCTTTCTAACATCAATTTTACAAATTAATAAATCATTTATAAAGTGAAAGAGAAATAATAGTGAATCCCACAAAATATGTAAATAATATATGAGTAATAATTATGAATATGCGATTAAAATTAATGTTTGATTTTGATTAAATTTATAAATAGGCTCGTAAACATTGATATGTTCAATTTGTCTAATTTTAGGGTTTTCTTGCACATATCTTCTAGATACTTCCAATGTTCTACAAAATGAGGATAGACATGAAATTGGTTATGTAATTTTATCCTTATGATTGCAACATAAAATCTGCTTTTTAGTGTATGGAGGACGTGCCCAAGTGAAACTTTGCGTTGCCGCGTGTCGCGTTGTGAGTGGGGGTTGAAGTGTATTTGTTTATACCTTCGTGGGAATTAATTTGTAGGCAAATACCAGCTGTATTTCATGTTCCACTTAGCTGTACAGTTTTACATGCAATTAGCTTTGGAATAATAAATTCCTACACATCAAAAACTACAAACTTGTTACATGTACATCGAATTTAACATCGAATTTGACATTGTTATGATATGACAACTTTTTATACATTAATTTTAATAATATTTTAAACAATTAATAGTACAAATTTTGGTACATCGCACAATTAATGTCAACCTTAACGTACACTTTGAATGTACAACTAAAATAATTGTAAAAACAATTTCAAATTATTTTGCTATCACTAATACTAAGGTTCCAAATGAAGATGGAACTCAGATAAATCAATTTAAATTTCCATGGAAATTTGCATCCTTTTGAAAACCCCTTTTAAGTCTTTTCGTCTAAAAAGTATTAAAGCATATTTGGCAACAATTAAAATTGAAAATATAGTTGTTATTGGATTCCACTCGTCTAATAAAAGTCAACAATAATGGATAATTTTAATTTTAATCCGATTTTAATCTCTATCAAACAGGCTCTTAATAAGGATGTGCAAAATTAAAAATAAATAAATAAATAAGAAAAAATAAAAATCATTTTAAAAGCATTAATAAGCACGGTTTAACCTTGTATTAAACATTCCTTATTCAAAAATCATAATTATTATCAGTATCATACAAAAAAAAGTTATCAACTCAGTAGCGTCTTCTGCCGTAGGAACTTCACATCCCCATAAAGAAGGCAATGCACCTACAAACGAAGTAAATTGTTTTGTCGTTGATTTTCTGAGATACAAAGGTGACAGCCTTTAAAAGAACTAGTGGGGTGAACGTGTGTTGCACGTTAATTTGTTAATATTAAAGTGCATGTAAATTTTAGAGAAATTTATTTTGTAAATGTGAAAGATACGCGTTAAGTTGGTTAAAAGGAAAAAAAAATATGTCTTATTTATAAAGAATAAAAGATTGAGGTAAGAACTAAAAGAAATCAATGAACAAATAATTGATTACCACATAATAAGAAGCAATATATTAAGTTCAATAAGAAACACGGCTAATACTAAGTTTATTGTTATTTACATATGCTTGACATCCTCTTTGAATTTCTCCATTCCAACCTTCATAAATGGCTTTGGCACGAAGCATGCAGTTAGACTTGTCGATGACAATCATCGAGATAGCTTTTAAGTACGGCATAATCACATCATAGTATTTCTAAAAGTGTTTCTATAAATACAGTTAAACAGACTCAATATACAAGCAAAAGAAAATAAAAATAACACAATAATTACAAAATAGTGAACTAGAGGTGAATCGGCAATTGAAGCTAAAGCACTTATGGCACCGTCTTGCACCATTTATTTGGAATTCTGAAATTTATATAGCAGAAGCAATTTATTGGAGAAACATGGTTGTGTGTTCTAACACATAGGCATAAACCTCCATGTATATTTGTGCAAGTATATTTTATTTTCTTCCTCAATTGTACCTATAGAAGTAGAAGTAACTTATGTACTATTCCATAAGTAAGACGTCAAAGTTTCTGGGGTATAATTTTCACTGAAACTAAGCACAAATGAGGTTGCATTTGATTGCAAAACAGCAACAACTCAAAAACGATCCAAAGAAACCACATCTATGTCCTTGTCACATCAACAACAACAATTCCAGTTATATTATACGGTTTTCATATCGATGAAAACTTTCAAATTACATAGGACAATTACTTCTATAATTTCTTTGAACAAAATGATGCGCATACTTAGCCCCTGTTTGGGCCACATNTGAAAACCTGATTTTTTAAAAGTTCAAACTTAATAGCTGGTTTGGTGTAATTACCACTTTTAGAAAATCCAACAGAACTTGGACTGGACTTCAATACCAGTTGGACCAAAGTAATTTAGCCCAATGGCCATAGCATCATTGTGCCATTTTTCCTTTCAAACCACATCTATGTCATTGTCACATCAACAAAAGCAATTCCAGTTATATTATACGGTTTTCATATCGATGAAAACAAACTTTCAAATTACATAGGACAATTACTTCTATTTCTTTGAACAAAATGATGCGCATACTTATAGTATGGTCCATAGCCAAGTACTGACCTAAACATGAATAATCAAGACAACTTCCAGCATGTACATTAAAAATAAATCCCAAATAGAAAATGATGATTAACCAATCCCAACTTGTTACAACAATAAACGCTAAGTACACTTTTCATACACAGTTAGGAACATGATTGGATTATACAGTGAAGAAGATTTTAGCTTATTTTCCTTCATTTATAGTGTTTGGTGCCGTACAATCCGTCCTAGCAAACATTCCAAAAGAGTGTAAATTTCTATTAACCTGGATTTGAGTTCCTATGTGCATCTGCTTTGAGAAATTTGAAAGTTCAAAAACTCGCATTAAATTGAAACTGGCTTTTCTAACTGGAACAACATGTTTTGCTAAGGCAAAAAAATTTAATTCAAAGCATATTTGAATATTTTACCTTTTTTTCTTATTTTGAACCAAAAAAAAAAAGCTTCTGCTTCTATAAAAATATTGTCAAAATCAAAATCAGGGCTGAATACAATGATCTTCCTACATTCACATGAGTTTTCTCTTGTCTTCCCTATAGGTATGTATCATCAGTTTATAATATTGTTCTAACATAGATTTAAACATCAACAAGTTCTTTGTGGTCGCAAATGTCATTGTAACCGTTGATGTGATCCTTTCACTCGCACTATCCATCGTTCACACTGTAAAAAGTGGCGCATGAATAACAAGGATAGTATTGATTATCTTTGATAAGGTAATTTCTCTAGACTCGGTAGCATAAATAAACAAGATATCGTTACAAGACAATAAAAGAAATGCATAATCGCTGAACAAGTCACCAAAATGAATGTAGTAATGAGAGGAATGGACACTAAAATAAACAAGATTTTTGTTTCTTCTTTTTTTCTTAATAATGTCCAATACTATCTGTTAACACCGACCTCCGAGGTTGCTAAGTTTGAATTTACGTACTCAATGGAGAGATAATAATGCGAGCTCAGGGTGCAAGCTTAGCTCGGATTTTCAGTAGCTTACCCAGGAAGCTTGTGTAGTCCTTCAAGGCGGAATATCGAATAATGATTGAGAATCACTAACAGAATATATAATATGTCAATCAAACATGTGCATGTGTAAAGATCTCATGTCAGCGAGGCGGAATAGTGAATAATGATTGAGGATCACCGACAGAATATATAAGCAACCAATCAATCATGTGCATGTGTAAAGATCTCACGTCAGCGCCCACATTGTCTTCCAATCAGAAATTTTAGCTTCCTTCTCTAAGTAATGCATTAATTGCTGGGTATCAGAATTGACAAGACAGTAGTACTATATGCATGCATATTTTTCCTATATAAAGCTAGAGAATTGACAAGACAGTAGTACTATATGCATGCATATTTTTCCTATATAAAGCTAGAGAAGGCGATAGGAAAGGGGGGGTTTTTGGTGGAAACAATACAGATATCTTGTATTTCCTCCATTTTCAAATATCTCTTATAATTGGAAGAAAAAGGATTATTGTATTATCCGCTTATAATCCTTTGACTAATCCTCTGTTAAATTCGTGTTCAATCTTTAAGTTGGCTTGAACTTTGTTCATACATTTTTCAACGTCAACACTATCTAATCCTCCATACCGATATGACATAAAAGTTCATAGATCTTGTAAGTTTTGAGGTTGTCTCCAAGCGATGTCATACTATCAAATGCTGTTGGGCATCGCAAAGCTCAGCAATAGAATGATTCCGACCTTATGTAGGCAATGCTAGCTTTTTTGCTGCATACAATCAAAGCAAGAAATTGAGAACAATTTTGCATAAATATACTAAAATTTTCTCTCCAAGGAAGTTGACCAATCAAGTTATAGTAGAGCAATGTGAAAATAGAATACTCTAGAGAAATCAAAGTCCACAATTATGAGTCTCATTATTTAAATAATGTTGTTCACTTCGAACCTACAAAGAGATTGTGGTACTCCATGCAATTTTTTTGGTACCATCTAGGGTAGGAATATTTTCCCTCGAATTTTTAAGGTGGGGAAATGATGAGTGTGATTCACTCATTGTTTTAATGTTTCTTAAATTTGTTATTTTGATTGTTTTAAGAGTTTTTAGGACGTTTTAATGTATGTTTTAATGTTATTTTATAGGTTAGTTAAATTGGTGTGAATGGTGTAAAACTTGGAGAAAAGAGTGATGTTGACATGAATTAAGGTGAATTGATATTAATTTGGTGAAACTTGATCATTGGAGGCTAAATTGAGTAAAAAAAAATAATTAAAAAAAAAGTGGCTAACGACGAAAAATTGTGAATTTCAAAATTTGAGGACCCAATTGCAATTTTTCAATAATTGATTCGAATCACAAAATTACAATTGAAAATTTTTAGGAGTCGATCGGATGCAATTAAAAGTCAAAAAGGAGTGAAATATAATAAAATATCACAACTCAATTTTCATCCGCACAAGTATGTTCCAAATTTTTAGTCGGAAATCGAGAACCAATTTTGACATAGTAAACTTTTGAAATGGAAAAGCCTTCTGAAATAAAGTTGTAGTCTTTTGAGTTATCTTTTCAATACACCTTGAATCACCTCAATCAAATATCAGAAAAAAAAAGTTATGAAAAAATACTAAAAAATACGCAGTGCTGATTTTTACTCGAAAATGTGCATCACTGTGGCACCCTAGAGCCTCATTGGCGCCCAGATGCCACAAACTGAGTGCCCTAGTGCCTAGTCTTGGAAAAAAATAGAAATCATGGCATCGAGGCGCTGCTGGACAGGTGAAGGAGTTTTACTTCATTTGGACTTCTTCTTCTTCCCATACCGACTCCAACTTCTCCTAGTACTTGAAGATCATATATACCATTCAAGAGGCCGTTTTTGAACTACAATTCGACCGGGCAAGAAGGAGAAAATCAATGAAGAGATCAAGAAGAACATCAAGTATGGAGATTAATTCAAGCTTCAAAAGAGTTTTTTATTCTTCTTCCTCTTGATGTTATTAATCATGGTTTGTAGAATTTTTTCTTCTACCATGAACTATCTTTTTATCTAGGGTTTGATGTAACCAAAATTTGAGAATATGACTTGATTTATTTTAGTTATTTCTGTGAGATTTTCAATTTTGTTTATTTGTATTATTTATTCTTAACGCTTTCAATTAATTGGCCAGTAATTAAATGATTAGATACTCGTCAATTTCAGCACTCAAGCGAAGAAAATTTAGGCGTAATCTTAGAATAACATATCCTAGATTTTATGAATTTTGAAAGAAAGTATAAAATCTTTGAAGCACTTCCATATAAAAACCACGAACTTGATAATTTCTAGATTTTAATTCAAAATAAAGTCATTGGAATTGAATTTTAGGAATAGTTTTTACCTGGCACTCGAGAGGAGTAGAACTAAATTAGGGTTATTTCTTATAAATTTGAGAAAATCAATTAAAAATAATTATATAATTGAGAATCATATTTGATAGTTAGGTGAAATCATAACCCTAAACTTTCTCATTTTGATTATTCTTCTAACTTATATGAACATGGAAAATTGATTAGAGATAATTAAGTTTTTGAAAATCATATTTGATAGTTAGGTGAAATCATAACCCTAGGCTACCTCACTTGATTATTCTTCTAACTTGCATTTATTTGTCGAATTCGTCACCACATTCATCATGTTAACTTAGCTAAAACTATTGATTCCAAATTTTATTCATTTAGATAAACAAGAAAATAAAAAAAGTGCTACACAATTATAGTACTTTGTATAAATTAAATGTCGATCCTTGCGAATTCGACATCCTAATTTCATTATTGGTATAAATTAAATATCGATCCTGTATATTGGTGGTATAATTACGTTATATAAAATGCGTAACAAGAGATTACAGTGGCAAAGAAATATACATTCTTGAAACCATTCTTGCGAGTCTTTTCCTCAAGACTTCAGGGTAGAGAAATTAATATTTTTGTGGGTGGTTCGCTGAACTTCCCTTGTTTGTCTACTCTTCTAGTTATTGGATAATCTCTCGTACCACAAGCCCTAGAGTTTTTAACATACCCAAAAACAAACAAACAAACAAAAATAAGATGGTAGTTGGTAGAAGTTTTGTAGAGGGAGGAGAAGCAAACAAATTTTCTACCCACCCAACCATAGTTGGACAAACAAAATTCTCACCATAGCAGTAAATGAAGTTGCAAATTAAATAGATAAAGTATTCTAAACATGAATTTAAACAGCTAGCTTATGCAGGGGGGTTGTGACAGCATGTGTAGAAGTTTAAAGTCATGAATTTAGAGAGAGCATGCATCACACTGAAGACTTCTATTATTGTGACGTACATTCTCTTCTTTGAATTTCGGTAAATTGTATGGGTTGATTTTATTCCCTATTCTACCAATATAAAAAATAACAAAATCCATTAGCAGCTTCTATGTTTCAACACACACACACACACACACACACACACACAAAGCTGAAATATAACTATTATACCCTATTGCATTTATTTTGCAGCTTGTATTCTATAGTATTGCTGCACGAGATAAGCATGACACCAGTGCACACAATAAATTAAAAACAAACTTACATGCAAAATCCTAAACAATATTTCACTTTTTCATGTTGAAAAAATTAAATTCCAACAAAACATTGTGATGTGGACAATGTTGTCGAAAATTCGACTATCGCAATCGAAAGAATTAATAAAAAGAACAGAAAATAAAAGCAGTAGATGAAGCGAGGTATGCCAAAGCAAATCTCCTTAAGACAGACCCCCCAACAACGTGCAAACGGGATTATGGAGGTCTGTCTCCCAGGATACAACGCTCATTCCAAAATCGATACTGCACAATACTTACCTTGTCGGTCAAACCAAGAAATGATCGTACTCGAACGGAATGTATATGAAAGAACAAAATGGAGAGAGAGAGAGAGATGATTTAGAAATCAATAGAATTTAATTGATTTGGTGTACAAAAAACGAATGTGGAGGTCTCTATTTATAGAGATTGAAGTGTCTCATCGAATAGGTGTGTGACATTTCATGAACTGGTGCACCACTTGGTCTGATTCGTCTTAGCCATTGGATTGTACNGAGAGAGAGAGAAAGAATTTAGAAATCAATAGAATTTAATTGATTTGGTGTACAAAAAACGAATATGGAGGTCTCTATTTATAGAGATTGAAGTGTCTCCTTGAAAGGGTGTGTAACATTTCATGAACTGGTGCACCACTTGGTCTGATTCGTCTTAGCCATTGGATTGTACTATTTCTGTATTTCATGATCTGACGGTCCAAATTAAGCCATGAAGTGTAGTGTCCATTCATCATACCTATTCACCAATTTGTGAACAGTCACCAACCATGCAAATGTCACGCGTACGTCCAATTGAACCAACTGCCACGCGGACTAAGTGACACAACATGTTACGTATGTGCCACCTAGGATGCCAACTCATCGAGCCTCTCGTTGCCATGTCATCGAACCATGAGTCCATTTCTGAAAACTATAAGGCTCCCCAGCTCCTCGCGACGATGCGTACGTGTGCCTCTAAAGCGCCCAATGCGAACTTTGCGACATGCGCGGGCCAAGACCGGGTTCGAGATCAGGCGCGACGCGAGTGGTGGCTAGTTTACTAGCCAAAGGTAGTCAAGTTGTATGCCACTTATTAAATTATAACTTATACACACATCACACTATATAAACAAGTCTTTTTTCTTGTAAACTTTCAATGTGAGATTTCTTACCATATATAAGACACTTAAAATGAGTTTATCAACTTATAGGTCTATATTGAAGACTTTTCCAATTCACCCAAATTAATTGCAATGACCCACATCATTAAATATCATATTTAATGACCCAACATAATCAATTAATTCCAACAGACAAGTCTTATACAATGACATTCCATAATCTGGTAAAACCTCACAATCCAAAAGATTTGAATGATGGTGGGGAAATCAGAAATGGTATGTAGGATTTGGGAAGGGCAACTTACATAAATGCCCTAAATTTTTGGTTGACTGTGAAAAAGTTTTCACATGGATTAAGAAAGCTTCTTTAATGTCATTAAGAAATTAAGTTTTGCCAAGATCTTTCCTAATTTATCCCTATTTAATTTTCAATGTGTAAAACTAAATTATTGTTGGAACTAATAAAGAATTTGAAGAAGTGAGNCTAATTTATCCCTATTTAATTTTCAATGTGTAAAACTAAATTATTGTTGGAACTAATAAAGAATTTGAAGAAGTGAGAGTTGTTCCAACTTTTCAAGAAGTGGAAAATATATGTATTTGAATGATTTCAAGAAGTTGGCACATTAAGTAGGAAAAATTTAATGATGGTATATTGGTAAAGTAACATAACAAAATATTCTACATTAGAAAACTGGCATATATATTTGGGACAAGAGAAAAAGGAAACTCAGCCTATATAGTTGAGACGGAGGGAGCAATATTTCACCTCAAAATTTGTAAGACATATTAGAAATCAGAAACACCATTCAACTTCCAAATAGTACCACCCAATCAGTTTTCATTCTGTACACAAGATAACAATTCGAACAGAGTTGCACCTTTTCTTCCATGATCGTGGAACCATTTGAAACACCTTTATCACAGGTTAGTTTCCATATCACGTTTTGACCCCAGGCTTGCATAATGGTACATATGGTCCAGTCACCACCCACTCGCCATCATCTACACTAACAGCTGGAACAAGGGACTGACCATTGACAAACTGATTACAAACTGTAAGAACGGAGCAAACCATAGTATAATGGTAAAAGAAAGCATCATGTCTTCAAACTTGTCCAAAAAGTTGGAATCTAGATCTTCCTCTTTCAAACCATTTGAGCCTTTCACAAAGAGATGTGATATGCCAATGGTTATTTTTTGCAGAACTTATCATAATGGCTACGTGGGTGATGCCTTGTTTCTCATACAGCTTGAAATACTGAAACTCTCTAGCCTTCCAGAAGTCAAAAACATTTTCAACATTTAGGCATCCGTTTGGCAAATTTGTAAATAATTTATAAAGAGGAATAGTGGTGATCCCACAAAATGTGTGAATAATAATTAATAGTTATGAATGTACGGTTGAAATTAATGTTTCATTGAGTTTATAAATTAAATTTTTATTCAAATAGAAATTCAATTTTATTTGTAATTTTTTATGAACTACGTATGATAATTTTTTTTAGGACCTTCACGAAAGTGAGGCCTTAGACAACCATCTACCTCGCTAATACTCATGTCGCCACTTCATACAGATATCGAAAAGGATGGCCATTACTTAGAAGATGGCGCCTTTTGAGCCTACTCCACCCATAAACATCGTAGGAGGCTGTTTTGAAAAGCTAAGGAGACCAAGCGACAAATATTTGAAGACTTCATACTTGATGGATGGACAAGATCAAATCTAGGCCCCTTTCACTTCATTGATGCGCCATTAAAAACTTTACTTTTTTAAAAAGGTTATGCTACATGTACATAATTTTTTACCTAATCGTTTACACCCCCACTCACATTAGGAGGTGGGGACCACGAGCCGCCATTTTAAAACACACACGGGACCCGCACACATTGTGAGAGGAGGTACACCATTCGGTACCCCCCATTATGTACAAGGGGATTTTCCCTAATCAAAATCATCTAGAATTTCAATGTACGACTTCGATCGTTTACACCCCCACTCACATTAGGAGGTGGGGACCACGAGCCGCCACTTTAAAACACACACGGGACCCGCACACATTGTGACCCCCCCATTATGTACAAGGGGATTTTCCCTTTTTAAAATTATAAATAAATTCACTTTTTTTGTTAAGTCAATAATTTCACGAGGTATTAAAAATTTGCTAAAGTAATAAGATAAAGTTAAACCAATTTAATAGATCACAGCATCACCCCCAACATGCTCGAATCACAAGCACGTGGATTGCTTTATTCCCAATCCTCGAGCTAAAATAACAGGAGGTAACTCGACCTAGGGCCGGTTTGGGCTGAATAAAAATTTGATTTCAATCTAAGTTAAAGTCAAACAGTCAATATCAACCACATCTTTCATGAATCACGCATCTCTTCAACCATACATTTCAAAAACTTCTATCACAATTCACTAAAAATCTGATTTTAATTCACACCAAACACTCTCCAAATAACTCAACAATATTTAACCCTTGTTTGGTTCCAATTTTTTAGAATTCATTTTAATCATAATTTTAAGCTTGACCAAACACTCTCACTCTTACTCTCACTCTTTCAGTCTCTCTCTAGATTATACGTATTCATACAGATACCCATGTTCTGTTGGGTACGGAATAAACTTACATTTTCAATAGATTTGGATAAAATGAAATGAAGTATATATTGTTAAAAAATTGTAGGATTCGTAATTAATTATTGAGTTTCGCCTCAAATTACATATTCGGGTACGCACATACGCACATACGTATACCAAAAAGTTAAAGACAGTGGAATTTATTGTGATTGATTTTGACCCTTTTTGTTAATAAATTTCTGTGATTCTGAATCCATGTTAATCACGGATCTGAAAATTCAACGTTTGAGTAGCTGATCATTGATCGATTATTGTTTTCGTTCCATAATTTAATAGTAGATACGGAATTCAAATCTCCAGCCTTCATACTTCAGCTCTCTCTCTCTCTCTCTCTCTCTCTCTCTCTCTCTCTCTCTGTACAGTGGAATTATAGTGATTGATGCTCATCTAGTTACTTCCATTCATATTTCCGGCGTACTCAAAATCCTCCGGTGAAGCTTTTTTTTTT
>CAIGRR010521765.1:0-15181 GCA_903798365.1 Fraxinus sp. 1973-6204
TTGGGTTTATAAATAACTTATGACTTGCACTTTCACAACTTTAAATATGTCGAGTTTCCATAGTTCGTTTCTTAAATGGACTTCGGGACATTACAATCTCGGTGTTGCTACTTTAGTATGTTGTCATTAACTATGATTGATTCAATTTGATGTGACATGTATAGGAAAACAGTTGATTTAAAGTTGAGAATTGAAGTAGGAAATATTTTGACCAACATTTATATATGTATTCACCGGTCGGACAATTGTGTTTAATCATTTAGGGTATCGGACACAATTATAAATACAATAATAAGATGTGGGGTTTAAGTATATTCCATAAATACTTGAGTGATCGGAAATACTTGAATTAATGTTGGAAAATAAGTTTGGGGTATAATGAAATATGATGTTCTTCCAGTAGAGCTACTATATATCCCTAATAGGTTTATAGTACCGTGAGCTTTAATATTATTCGCTGGGTTGCATGATCGATTTGTCATATAATTTTTAGTGAGATAGATCTTGAGAAGGATTGACTTTCGTTGTCTCTTGTAGTTCAGATTAGGCTCATCATGTGCGAGTGGGAAATATTAGAAAATATGGGCCATGGGTCGCCCATGTGGGGTGACCCAACCCGCAAATTATTAAAGTGAATTGGAGGAATTCAAATTCATAATTGCTCTCAACTCCCACCAACTTTCATGCTTTTATATAAATGCTATAACTTTGTCATGCACTTAGAAGACATGGAAATGATGACAATAAGTGAAAATTCGTGTGGAAAATATCACAAAAATTGAAAGGCACATAGAACCACTATTTTGGCATGAAAACTCATTAAAATTGGCACTTAAATTGTCGCTAATAATCTCCATTCATTGTGATCGAGATTGAAACTATTGGAGCACAAGAAAATTTTAGATCTGCAGTTTTGGAAAGAAAGATGATTTAACTATTCAAAAGATTTTGAAATTCATCATTTCAAGTAAATATCTTGACCCGAAATTCATATTAAAGTATGCTGCAAATTACTTCATCTTCCCATATTAAATTTTCATGTTCCAAAGATATCTTTTAATGATGTGGTCTTCAACACATTCCAATACTACTGGAAGATTGCAAATTATATTATGTTAAAAGGAAATGATTACAACTTTGTTCAAATGGTTATCAATAAAACACTTCAATCCGATCCAATCCACTTCCTAACAAATAGTTAGGACTAGCATGTTTGGGTAATACTATAAGCTTGGTTATTTTACTTATAAGCTAAATGTAATTCATTGCGCTCGTGACTACCTAGAGATTACACTCTGCAGCCATCCGTGGTTTTCGTCATGATCCACATGAAATATTAAGCTTCTCTATTGAGCTGAGCTTTTCTCCTCTCCACTATTTAAGCTTAATCGAAATTCACAATACTTTAATTATTCTCAAATGCATTGTTCTTGAAATGGTTTCTCCTTGTAACTAGAATAGTAAAGGGCCTTGAAGTTTGGGCTGAGGTGGGAGAATAGAATCTACTTTAAAGTACAGTCTGAGCGCCATGCCTCTTTCTCTTTTTACTTCTTTTTAGACAAAGCTGATTTATTTCTGGTTCGTGCATATTTTGGGCTGGGGAGTTGTTGGGTTTGGGCTTGTGTTTATATTTTAGGGAGAGGATTAAGGGATTGAATTATTGCCAAATCCAATTGGTCTGAGGATATCTCCAAAGCAATCCCTATTCTTTATGTCAGAACCCCAACTGTCCTTCTTAACCTACATTGACCGTATAATATACCCTACCACCCAACCAAAACAGAAGATGAAAATAACTATGAATGTATAAAAATAAATATTATATTGAGAGAGAGAGAGAGAGAGAGAGCATATCTTAGAGTTTTTATGTTACATCAAAATAATAAAAGAAAGAAAATAACGTGCTAGGTTCATGGATCCGATTGATGCTCGAGAATTACCATAATTTCTTCTTGCATCTCTCTCGTACCGCACAACTATTTTCTTGTCATTATTTTGACATTAAGTCTATGCAGTAAGAGACCTTAATCTCATTTCATTTCTTAGTAAAAGAGATTCGCTAGCCACAGAAAGCTGCAATCACTCCTTTGGCTCACTTATTTTTTCCTCATATTAGTTGCTCAAGCCCTGCCCAAACATGCAAACACCCAAAACACTTGTTTACTGGCTATGCCCCATTCCAAATTCTATGCAAATAAACCTAAACCCCTATGCACATCTACCTCTCTATTCTCTCTACACAGTAACCTGGAAAGTCATGAACACGTGACTAAGATCACTCTGGTCATACTTTTTTATGTAGCATATACTAGTACTACATCATAGCATTGTATACATATATTCATCTTAGATGCACATCTTTCCATGCCATGTCAGCAAAAAGAATAAAAAATATATATTCCCTCTTTGGCTTCTTTTATCAATATAAATAAACAGTAAATAGATTATTTTTTTAGTCAATGTTAATACTAAAAATATTATGTAAACAAATTAGACACAAGTCACAACGATGCAAAATAATAATAAATAAAAAAAATTAGGAAACTAGGTATCAAGATTCTAATACAACAGTGGTTTGATTTCTATCAAAATGATGTACTGTAAACTGTAAAGTGATTGGGTATTACAAAGTTTGTAACTTTCACGTTGTCTGTTTATACAGAATGTGAATACCCTTCTCGGAATATGAACAACATATAATTCCACAGGTTGCACAGGCTCCTTGTTCCACGTGAAGTGATTTGACACAAGTCTCATGGAAAACTGTCGTGTAATTCTCTGTCTGATGGAATCATTTTCCCATATGCATATTTCACTTTCATTCTTACATCTCTGTTTCATTTTCTGCAGCTATCATATGATTGTTAATAAATAAGAAATTCAGAACTTATTAGGTAAAATATGGAAAGAAGATCAGGCAATTACTTGAATTTAATTAAATTTAGTCATCTTCCAAGAATATATAATAATATTGTAGCATAGACATACAATTGTGATAAAGAAGATAAAAGGGAGGCCTAGAGTATAATAGAATTACAGTGTATACGATGTGTGAATATGCTTGGCTCCTCATACGCCATCCGCGGAGGGCCATCGGTTCATCGGTGGGCTCTGCAAATGGCATACAGGGAGCCAGGCATATACGTATACTTGGACATCCACAGTATATGTATAAACCCTACATATATACCTGCTGAAATGTTTACATTCTTATGAAAGCTAGTTAGTGTGTACATATAAAATTCTCACCCCCGATAGAATAGCTGCCAAGGTGGAGAGAGAAATTAATAGGGTTTTGCTTGATTATATATTTGAAGCTCAAGAAGGAGGAAGAGGTTTGGAGGATCAAAATTGGGTCAAATTAAAGAAAGCAAAACCCTATAACCCATTTAATCCTTTTGAAAAGAAGCATCAAACCCTATTGAAATGGCACAAAACAAGCATGTCTAATTAAACTAGTCGCTAAGCAGAAGAAAGGGTATGGAAAGAATTAGGTTTATGGGTTTGAAATTGTATACAAGAGTGCCACTAAATATAGAAGTATATAGTGAGAAAGATGGAGCAGGGAGTGGGGTGGGTTGGGGGGAGAATCGGGTTGTAAAGCAAAGGTTGCTTTTCTCTTCTGAAGTTCCTTTGTCTGGGAGTGTTTCGACCTGGATTCCTCATGACACCCTCTGCTTTATCTTTAGATTAATTAAAGAAAAGTGGGGGAAAAAAACAGATAAAGACCATTACCGTATATAATTTTAATCACCTTTATCGTTTCTTGCATTCTGTTTCTTTCTTTCTTTAATATACCATATCCATAAACAAAGGTAGTAGTTTTACTTTACTGATATGTCTTTTGTTGCTTTCTAGTTTGTTGAGATTCAAATTCTTCACCAGTTTTAGACTTCAAAATAAACATTTGCTACACTAAGTACAACTAACTTCAACTATAGTACCTTCAGCTAACCACCCATTATTTTACATAAAAAGAGTAAAGACTACAAGGAGTCTTAAGCTTTATTACAGTGGCTTTTACTATCTTAATTAGCCCAAAAATATGTTTACAAGTTTGAATATAGAGTTTGATAATAGGTAATTAACCCATGTGAGTGATGTGATTGTTACAGAGCAGATCAAAGCTGTCCAAGTTGACCCACTAAAGGAGATGAAACCAATCCTATAATCAAAACCTAAGGTCACTGTAGTAAAACTCACAAAAGGGTGAATTTACACCAGCCTTTCAACTTTGAATTACCTAAATTTGACTAGAGCAAAGGATGGCTAATAATCCAAATTAATTTCACGTCATTTGGGACAATAATAATCAGTTCGGTATAATTGGCCGTGCAAATATAAGTTAAAATTTTATCTATAATAGCGTATAATACTATACAGTAATACGGGCTAAAATGCTATATGAGTGATTACCAGATTCTCTCTAGCTGATTTCAAATATACTGCCTCATAAGGGCATGACAGTAATCAAGACTTTAGTATGATATGTGTAGCCTTATTTGGTCTTCCTTTGAATGGTCAATATCTTACAAGAATCTTTTGAACTGTCAATAAATGTTCACCAATAGAATTCAAGCTAGGGTTCATAGTAATACATCAAGCCAGTCAGGTAATATGATGACTTTTGTCTATATATACCATCTTAGCCTTACCCTTTGTGACATTATCTCCCTGACTCCCTCTAAATAATGTCATTTTTATTGGATAATATAATCAATTATTTTTGGTGAAAATTGACAATAGAAAATGAAGGGTAGAGACCCACAAACATTGTGAAAGAAAAACATGTATGTATCTAACACAAAAAACATGTTACATAACTTAATTATGCAGCATTCTTTATTTGTCAAAGCAATCGAACAATCTTCTTCTTTTTTCATTGCTTTAAATATTAACTTCATCAACAAAGTCTAACAACACCCTTCTCATAGGATGAAACTAATCTAATTGTATGATATTGTGAAAATGTAATGCAACATATCCCTTTACGTCATTATTGTTTTATATAAGTACGATGCTTGCCCTAATATTATATTTAATGCTTAATTAATAAATTTATCGTTATTTTAACTAAATATATTTTTGCAATGAAATGTACCTTCGATGTCTTAGACGATTAGTGTTCCTATTAAGTTTACTTTTAGTGAGCATATAATTCAGTTAAATTTTAAGTAAAGTATACAAAATCTTTATTTGATTTTATGCATATGATTAGACTTGTCAATTTTATATTAATTGAACATAGACATATTGGAAACATTCATTTATCTTTACATTAATAAATTTAATCTAAGTTAATTTGAATAATAATTGATACCAATTTGGGGATTGAATAGCTAATGCAGATGATGATGATGATGACGACGACGACGACGACAACAACAACAACAACAATAATATAAAACTCTCCACAGACAACTCACACATATGGGGGGTGGATAATTATTTTTTACTTTTCTATTGAGGTGGGCCCCNTAATAATTGATACCAATTTGGGGATTGAATAGCTAATGCAGATGATGATGACGACGACGACAACAACAACAATAATAATTGAGAGGTTTTTTGTTTTCTATCTAATTAGCATTCATGTATCCCTAAATAGATGCCTAAATTAGAACTTCAAACTTTGTTAGCTGTGCAACCTTGTTTACAAAACAAAACCATTTTTTTTTTTTTTTTTATCTCGCCCGTTTTTTTGTTTATCTAGTTTGTCATCTGGGTAATTGCTATTTGGTAATTTATCCTTAAAAAATAAATGAATAATTAAATAAATAAAAGTTTTATATTTACTAATTTAATTGTAACTTACATTTGCCCCTATATATTGAGATATAATCAAAAGATCTGTTTTATTATTTTTTCACTTAGTTTTTGGTAGTCAAGATCACAAAATATTTTGTCTAAAGTGGGCTTTTTGAAAGAAAAAAAAAATGACAGGTAAAGACCCATATTGTGTAAGATAAAACATATATACATACAACAAAAGACATGTTATTTCCCAACCGTGTTTCCACGGCAGCGCTCTGCGGGATTATTAACGGTACCCTTTTTAGAGAATCTTGGAGCAAATTGGATGATCGGGCGACTGCCCCCTTTTCCCCTCACTCTCCTTTCCCTAATATGAACCTTGAGTCATCAAAGCCTTTTTGACTCGGCCTGACCCTGTCTCCCTACGCGACTTGCCCTTCAAAATGCAAAACCGGTCTCATACAAGTATGTCTGAATTTTGGTTGAAAGGTATGTCCCAAGGTTCTTAAAATTCCTTATGAATCTTGGACTTCCGTGGCTACCGCAATTGCGGGAATTAAGAATACTTCTGATTACTAAGATTATTTTAGTTAAACAAATATATCATTATGTAAATTGTTATATAATTATAAAATATTATAAAATATGATTTTTATTTTTTGAAGAGACGATTGACAAATTGACAAGTCAACAAAAATACATGTTTCAGAGTGATTCAATAAAGCTAATTGAAATTCATTATTCTTTATATTTCTTGATTTAGTTTGTTCTCTTTTTTAAATGGGAAATCAATATTCTTAAACTAAAATTAAGATGTAATCACTTTGTTAAAAAAAAATAGATAAAATATTTAAAACTGAAATGATTTATTTTCTTCTAAATTAGAACTAAGAAAAAATCATTTATATATAGAACAAGAGAGAATTGTAAAACGAGAAATTTATGTTAAAAGAAAGGTTTCTAATAATTTTAAAAAACGAGAAAGGTGTATCTATTATTAGAGAAGATATATGTACTGGGTAGGGGTTCACAAAACTCTGCACAAACAACTCACACATAAGGCGGTGGATAATTATTTTTTACTTTTCTATTGAGGTGGGCCCCATAGTGTGAGAGGGTGTAGGGGTTATGTGAACCCCTACCCATGTACATGGAGATTAATTCATCTATTATTATCATGAACATGTAATTTCTTCTAATTATAAACCTCATAGATAAAGTCTAACACCCTCCTACATGGGATCGAAAAGCTAATTCAGACTGACTAAAATTAATTAGATAATAATTGATACCAATTTGGGGATCGAATAGCTAATGCAGATGATGATGATGATGACGACGACGACGACGACAACAACAACAACAACAATAATATAAAACTCTCCACAGACAACTCACACATATGGGGGGTGGATAATTATTTTTTACTTTTCTATTGAGGTGGGCCCCATCGTGTGAGAGGGTGTAGGGGTTATGTGAACCCCTACCCATGTACATGGAGATTAATTCATCTATTATTATTATCATAAACATGTAATTTCTTCTAATTATTAACCGCATAGATAAAATCTAACACCCTTCTACATGGGATCGAAAAGCTAATTCAGACTGACTAAAATTAATTAGCTTTGATTTAATGTTAAAGCATCCATACTCCCCAAAATTCACTACAAAAAAAATTGAGCTTTCGCAATGAAACAAAACTGTTGCAAACCATTGGTAATAGGTCACAAAAAAATAAAATAAAAAATTCATTTTCTCAAAATTAAATCAATTGACAATAAGTTGAGAAACTTGGTAAACTCACGTACTTGCAATAAGAAATGCATTAATTTTGATGCATGAAAATATTTGAGTAATTTTTATTAAGATAAATGACCAATTATTACAAAGGAAACTCGTTATGAATAGTCATATTTCACTGTTGAGTTAATTACTCATAAGATACACAAGGGAGACAATGAAATTATCCTACATTCGGCATTTTAGTTAGCATAGTGATGAGTGCTACGTTCTGATTGCTGTGTAGGCACTGGTCACTAGAGAACTTTAATTATTTTGGAACTTTAGTTGGTGTCTTTGTTATTAGTAGGGTTATTTTCACTTTTTGTTACTTTATTAGTATTTGTCTTGAGAAGACTTTGTAGGGTTTCTTGGTTTAGTACTTTTTAATTGAATTAATAAGATTGCGAGATTTGTCTCGAAAACTTAATTTTTGATTGGTAATATGCAAATTCAATAATAGTTGCAGTATTATTGATTCTTTGACATTTTGTCTACATCATGTATGAAGTAAGAATTATGCGAAGGAAAAATCCAATTATACAATTAGTGGGTCATCTTAATATAGCGAAAGAGTAAACTGGCCAAAGTGGACTAGTGCAATTTATTATGTACACTGGTCAAAGACCGTTGTTCATGGTCTTATGTGCGTTAAACTACTGCTCTCGATAGGATTAATTTATCTAATAAAAATATTAGACAACTTTGTTTGAACTCTGATTCTTGCATTACTTTCGTAGAACTGTTCTTCTAACTATATTTTCAAATTTACTGTCACGACATGATTAAGCGACATAATTACCTGAAAGCGCATGAAAAAAAATAAAAATGAGATTGCTGTGAATTTTAAATGTTCACGTAGAATTGTAGCATTAAGTGTATTTATGGAGCCAATAGAATGACTAACATTAAAAAAATAAATCAAAGTTGAATGATCTGATTGAGATAGACTAAAGTTGAGTGACTTAATTGAGATTTTACTGAAAATTTCTGTGTTTGATGTCCATTATTTCAAAAAAATAAAAATAGAGTTTTGAATAGTATTTTTAAAAGAATCTAAGGGTAAAAAAGTAGGGAAAAATTTTGGATTAATATATTGAATATTTTATTGTATGAATATATAGTTGAAAATGATCCTCTTGAAAAAAGAGTTTTAAAATAATGAACACCAACCAAGGCTTAATGACAAAAAAAAAAAAATAAATAAAAAAATTAACCACCCTCAAAAATATAAAGCATGGAATAAGAATTAATTTGTACATGAGAATGCTATAATGGCCCAGAAATTATAACATTCTGTAGACCGTCATTACACTAGGAAAAAGTTTGTCTCCACTATAAAAACCATGAAAGCAAAATCTATTTTTTTTTAATCAGCATGGAGAAAAAGATACATCATTTTTACTTAAAAGATAATTATTCACTATTGAAAGACAATAATATTAAATTAAAATTTATCAGCAATAATCATAAAAGACATAATAATTGCAATGATGACATTACAATCTAACTAAAACGTGATACTTAAACTGAAAGCTAATAATGGTATATACTATAAAATAATTCTATGTTGATTTTACTATCAGAAATTAAATTTATAATATTAAGTTTTAGAACATTCACTGTTGCCCCTAGCTAGGATGGACATTTTTATCAAGAATTGAAACAAAATGGGACCCACCCAACTAGTGGTTCATTTTTGTTACATAGAGAAATGAAGGGTTTTAGTTCGACTTTCCAAAATGATTTTTCATTAATTAACCACTGAATTTATCTGAACACAGATGCATGAATATTTATTCAAATTGCTAACACTTCTGTACCCTAAAAACAAAAACCATAAAAATGAAACATCAAAATTTACACTTCAATTTTTTTTTTCCTAATCATAAAAACCAAAAATAAACCCAACCGAAGCGTTGTGGAGTTTTTTGTAGTTTTCAATTTGGTTTAGTTAATCTCGTCGAAATTGGATTGAGCCAGAAATTACAAAAATCTTTTCTATCTATCTTGTTTCTACCAGAGAAAAAGTTACACAATCCATTGATGTTTGAATTATCTCAACTGCACCAAGCACCTCAATACCGTCACAAACTCTATTACCATCAAAGTTAACTAGAGACTCATGTTAAGATTTGAGTTTCATATTAAAAGATCAACCTTATTAAGAAGAGTAATCCATGTCCTAATAAATTGGTTTACATTTTTATCTTTATTCGATGTGTGATTTTATCCTTTAATATGTCTCCGTAAGATGGTGACTTATTTGAGCTGACCAATCTTAAAATTCATATGCTCATTTTTTTGAATTTTAATCGGATCAAATTACTCGTTGGAGTTTAATGAACTCTGATACGATGTTAAAATTTGAGGTTCCATCTTAAAAGGTCAACTTTATTAAGAGGAGTACTCTAAACTGTTATAAATTAGTCTATATTTTCATCTTTATTCGATGTGTGATTTTATCCCTTAACAACTCATACGATTTGTTTGGGTTTTCTGGTCTAGAGCATAGCTCTAAAACCACCAGTTTATTAACTAGTCTAACGTCCTTATAAAATAAAAAACCGTCCTATCTTTTGTTCACAGTCAATATAGTATATAACAATCTAGCTCAAAATTATTTAGTTTCAAAATATAATTTTTGTGCTAATAGAATCAAGAAAACAAACGAAACAAGTAAATTTGTCGTTTCTTGACAACACATTGACACGTGACTCTCAGCTTTTTTTTTTTTCTTAATTAATTCGTGTTTTAACGTGACTCTCAATACCCAACTCTTGAACCCAACAAAACCTTGAAAAATACCTTGTTTTTTTCCACGTCTTCACTTTAGAGAGAAAAATAAAATATGGACCAACATTTATGTTGTTGGGGTGATTATTTTATTTTGAGTACATGATACTAAGGTCAAAGAAGTAGGTGTGACAAGAAAGGAGAGAATGGAAACAAAAGTTGTAACCACAACTGCATCAGTCAAATGTTGGAATTTCCTAATCATTAAGATATAAACACTAGGATTTCGTTTGACCATAAAAATAAAGTTTCCCACTATGAATAATCAGCCTTTTTGTCAAAAAGATTTTAACAGTCTAAGATGATTTGACAACATTATGGAAAAAGTCGGATCATAAAATAAATTAATTATACCTTAATAGTTTTAGATAAATTTAATTTTGTGCTTATCCTACAACTATACAAACCAACTAATTAAGAAGCGCACACACAAATTGTTGGGTTATGTGCCTATATAGTATAGTTTTGCCGATTTGAAAAAATAACAATATTTTTATATTAAATAAAATTATTTTATTTTATTTTTTGTATTTATTATTGAGCATGCAAATTAAAGTGTCTATGATCACTTGTGATAATATAAGTTGGGTGCTTACGTTGAGAAGTATAGTGTGACACAACTTATATTTTGATCATAAATAAATTGTTCACTACCGCTGTATAAGGGTTGGCACCTTGTACGTGAATGCTGTTGTATTGTTCGATTTACCATTCGAGTTTATGATTTGTCCTTATCACATAAATAGTTAAATGTGACACTAGTACACTTAAAGTGTATTTCACGGACCACGTGTCGAGTTTAATTTTATAGCATAATTGTACGGAGAATTAAATTCCACTTGACCGCTGTGTATTTCATCTAAATCTCTTGACAGAGTTATGTATATATTTTCGTGATTTTAATAGTTCTTTGATTCTTCAATGGGTGAGATCAATTTGATTGGTCAAACATCTTGATGAGTTGAGAACTTGAGAATAAGCGATGTAGAGAACATGAATTCGTGTCTAGAATCGTCGTCCTAAAAATGGGTAGAGTGACTACTTACGTATTTTCTGATGGAACGGTTAAAATTTGAGCTCGGTATTTAGCGTCAGCTAAATCTCGACAACTGTATTTGTTCACGGGACCGTTGAGGAAAATTGTACTTACGTTAGTAATTGGATGGGTAAAACAATCATTTATGCTCCCTAATTATCGAATCTCGGACATGGATAAAATACATATAGGACAGGTCAAATGAAAGTATTACAGATTTATTACAGTGTGGTCTAGGGTCGACTATACATGATTTAATTAATGGATCTTAGATAATATATGTCTAATTAGGTCCATATAGTAGCTCCATAAAGTATTTGAACTTAATTACGGTATTTATAATAGTTTTGGACTTAATTGTAATTACAATAAAGTTTTGTACTTACTTGTAATTATTATTAAAGTTGTAAACTTAATTATAATTGTAATTGAATTTCTAGGACTACATATGTAACTAAATGTAAACTAATTGGATTTGAATTTTAATTAAAACTCCTACTTAAATTTTAATTAAGACTCCTATTTGATATTTGAATTATTATTCTATATGGATTGTAATATCTTTCTCTCTATAAATAGAGACCAAGTAGACATAAAAATCCTATTACAATCATAATACATAATTACATAGTGTTTAAATTTGAAGAGAAAGAAAAAGTGATAAAATCATATTTTCTTCTCATCCAAGAATTAGTTTCTCGATTTAATTAAAAGAAGGTGCCGACCCACCGGTGTACTCTTAACTTTGAAGAATACCATAGAAGACTTGGATGTTTGAAGCATCAATTTGTTGCAATTAAAAGCTGAAAGCTCGTGATAAAAAAAGCTAGAAGTTCATGATTCAGAATTAATTCAAAAATTAATCATCGAATTTAGGTAAAAATTCAAAATTTTTTATTCTTGACATAATATACACGTGAACATCTAAATGATCTTGTTATTGAATTAAAGGAATTTTTTAATTCCTGGATAATTCTATTTCTGCATTTCAACAACTAGTATCAGTTCTAGATCGTTCATGTTTTTGTTATTTATGAATCTTGATAGCATGTTTTGGTCAAGCGATGTTTAGGAATATTTTATTATATGGTGATTGAATTATTGAATTATTTTAAACAGTGATCCAATTACTTGTGGTTAGTTCTTGATGTAATTCATTATTTTGAGTCTATAACAAGATAAGTGGATTATGACTCCATCATTTTGATTTAATTTTCTTTTTAAGTTACATTTAAAATTGTGAACCTAGGGGACATAGGAAGTATGTAATTCTTTTAATTGTTAAATCTTGTAAATTGATTGAAAATTGAAGAAATAGAAGACACGACAAAAAATTATTAATTTCGGACTACGCAGACATAAGTAATTCTGTCTGCACGTAGATATACATGTGCATTAGTTCGGATTGACTTTTGGTCCGAATTTGTTTACAGGTACGATGGAGAAGTTATGTTAATATTTGGGTTGCTATTGTTGGATCCTTGAAGATTTTTTAGCTAAGAATTTAAATTAAATATTGAGATTGGGTCAAATTAGTTTTTAATTTAATTTTTGAGTAATTTAAAGTCAACAAATAATTATTAATTTACTTTTTCGTGGATTTTTAAATTATTGTTTGAAATATTATGATTCTAGATATCATGACATATAAATTTATTTGTGACATCTATCATGATACTATGAATAGGATGAATATTATTGAACACCAATTTTTCATTGATTAATTTAATTTAGATTAAAAAAATTTGGATGGAAATATCAAATATCGTAATAATTGAATTGTATGTTAATACAATTAATGTGATTGGTAATTATTCAAAATTAAAATTCATTATTTTAAAAATATTGAGTGGGAGAGTGTGTTTATTTAAACAAAAATCAATGGTCTCCTTTGGTTAATCCATAAGCAAAGTGATACGTTTGCCTCTTACCAGTATTGCAATGGACTCCCTATAGGAGAGACACGTTGTTTGAATTTGCTTGATTGGATTTCTTTATGATAAGATCGTCTAGATTGAATATCCTATAAATGAAATTATTTCCAAATATTTAGAGATTGATACAAATGTTATACACTCAAATCGAATTTATCTACGAACCTCCATACAGAGGCTCTTGTTTATAATTTTGGTGATCAAATATACCGATACTAGGCTTAATATAGACATTTGTTGTCGGATGTAATTTGTCTAGTGGGAGGGTTCCAGCTTGATCAGTGGACACAATGATCTTTCCTAAAGAGAGACATGTTGGATTACAAGGATCGAGTTATCGTTGCATTCAACATCAATATACCTAGATACATACCATTCATGCATCATATGCTAAAATATTATTCACTACTCAATTTTAAAATGAAATAAATGGTTATTGTTAGCAAAACGTCTCTTAGTGCATTTTTCGTTATTTTAAAACAAAACCAATTTGTTTAGGATAATTATGTGGATTGAAAACGTAATTTTATGTTTGTGTTTATTGTCGAAAAACTTGATTTTGTGCAATAGACGTTAGAAATAACATTTATCATGTGTACAATCATATAGATAATCTAAAATTTAGTGCATTCTAATCATTCGAATTCGTACTAGGAATAGACTAAAGTCGTTAACAAAGTTGAATATATTAGCTTTATCAATTGTAAAAAATGCTTGACTAATCTAAATTACATATTTGAGAATTGAAATGGATAGCAATATGCAAATTCGAAATTCAATACAATCATCCATTCATTGATAGAAACCCTAGTTTTACATTAATTTTAGAATAATTTAGCATAATAAAATCAAAATATCTTTTGTGTTACATATTTCGAATTGCATACAAAATTAGTACACTTGAATTAGAATTTTTTCTCTACAGGACAATATTATTAACTCACCAAACCTATTACTTGTCAATAATTTCGTATGCTTGGGATTTGCACGAACAACTATTTGACACCGTTATTGGTGAATAAAATATTTAATTTGTGTTTATTAATTTATATAGGATTTGTATTTTTATTTATTTATTTTGTTTATTAATTTTGGCTACCCATCCTAATTTCTCTTGTGATGGGTATTCTTTTAGGTACCATTCAGCAATATATGCTGGAACATGATTCGACAATAGCAAGGGAGCAAAAAATTTGCAATAATTAAACTCGATATAGATGATGAGGATATCTTTGCAGAAGACGTAAATTGTGAACTTTGTTATGACATGCATTATATCGGGCAATGCTTGCGTACGTGCATTAATCCCTTCATACCTAGGGGAGTTGGTCTTTTCTTCTTGAACGATGAAGGCGAGTGTGTAACTACAGATGGGGACGATGCCATCATACCTAGGGGAGTTGGTCTTTTTTTCTTGAACGATGAGACACTTGCAAATATTATAATGAACTTGCCATGCTGGATGAAAGCAAAATATGAGTGGAAGATGCCGCATTATTGAGCAAATTCAAAATGTGGGAATATAATCCACTTGGAAATGTTGAAAGAAAAGAACTATCATTGCCCATGGATTTCAGACACTTAGTAGTTAAGTTAGGGAGGATATATCAATTATTGAAGAAGAGAATAAAGAGGATGACAAATAATTACAAAAAACCAATTGAAGAAGTGACAATTAATGAAAATGAAATTAACACACATTGTGATTCTATTGGGAACTTAAAACGAAAAGTTTAGGTTAATCTTGGTGTACTGGCGAGAGTGAAGGAGGGCTCTGTGATCCAACCAGACTTTCTACACGTACCACACGAGGCCTCGGCCTAGATAACAATTTGCTTTGTATTTTTTTTTTTAAAAAAAAATTGTAGTTCAACCCAAA
>CAIGRR010521777.1:0-12438 GCA_903798365.1 Fraxinus sp. 1973-6204
GGACATTACATCTGAGGACTGTTTGGAGAGTGAAAAGTGTCAAATGTGGTAGGGTATGGGGGTATTTATAGGATCCTAAGAATGTCAAAGGTCTCTCAATCCTAGCCCTCCACCATTGCCACGTGGCGACCATCCACCCTGTGTAATCGTTGGCTCGAATATCAAGGACACGTAGCACGTAGACGCGTGCCTAGCTGGCTCGTCATTCCATATCTATTCAGTTCCCTTCAAGGGCTTATCAGTCCCGTTCGAAGGCTGTACAGTCCCAAAGCGAAAGGTCGACCAACTCCCAATTCGATTCTTTAATAGCACGATAACCTTGTTTTCAGAATTGTCCCTCCAGCCTGCTCGAGCTCAGTTAAAGATGGTCTTACCCATCAGGCTACAAAGTGCATCAATCCCAGAATCTCAAGCATGAGGCTTTGGCATGGATGTACGGTGGCCAATGATTATCCAAATTTTGCAGTTAGCCCGAATTGTGTTCCCGAGGAGCATTTTCCTAATTTATCCTCCAATCGTAGTACCCTCATCTACCCAGGACTACTAGACCTTCCCAGGACTCATATGCCACTACAGACTCTCACACGTGTCAATGTTTATCCAAACCTAGGAGAGAGAATTTTGCTGGTAACTCGTTACCTCATCCTGGATAGACTCTACCATTGGAGTCCCATCTCTACCCAAACGCCTGGGAACACAAAACCTACCATGTTGCAACTCTAATCATGTTAGAAGTCCTAGGTATTCCAACATTCTTATCATTCCAAAGAACCACTTACCTCTATAAATACATGATTATGATCCATTATCAAGGTACATTTTCTTATATATTTTCAGCATACATCTTCTCTCTATTCTCTTTCTGACTTAAGCATCCGAGGAGCGACGATGGCACACATCGACGCCTTTATTTCAAGTGTCGGAAGATCACGTTCGTGTGCATTCTCAGTCGTAAAGCTCGGATATCAACATGTGGGATTTTTGGTCGCATCAATCGGTATTCTAAAAAGCGCGCCTAGATAACTCATTGTCTAAGCTTGAAGGGTGAACAAAGCGCTTTGCCTTGGAAATAAGCGCAAATTAAGTGATCAACTACTTAGTTGACTGCTTAATGCGTGATTAGGCGTCTAGGCGTAGTTTGTTAATTTTTGTATTATTTTTTTTGACTTTTTAAAACTTTTTTAAACACCTTTTATTTGAATTTAATTTATTAACTTTTTGATTTGATTTTAATTTTTTTCCCTTTTTTGAAAGGCTTTTATATGACTTTTGTTTCAAGTTTTAAAATAATTTTATCCGTAGAAAAGTCAAAATTGAAAACTACGAAAGCATGTATGAATTCCTATAAATCTATTAAGTAAAACTTGTCTCATTGAAAGTCGAAACTATGAAAAGTAGTGTAGCTTTTGCATTTCGAAAACTTTAAAATTGTATAATTAACTAATTATAAGAATTATTAATTAAATATAGTATTTTATAATTTTAGATATTTGGCATGTGTTATTTTAATTATTAAATAATTTTTGGATGATTAAGTAATAAAATAAGTAATACTTTTATATGCCTAGACTCGTAAAGCTTAAAACTTGGCCTCCACGTCTAGTCACGCTTTACGCTTTTTAGAATTTTGCTTAATATCATGTTGTCAACATGTATGTCCAAATCATGGAATTAGATAAACAATACCTAAATTGATAACATTGTCAAAATCCATCACATATTACATTTAAGTGGGAGATTCCAAGCATCCAACTTCTGTATGCAAAACCTCAACTTTGTTCTATAACAAAAATTTGTGATGTTAAGAACCCTAATCGAAGAAAAAGTTCCCAACTTTACATATAAGAAACTAACTTGAGATCCAATAGTTTCAAGTGCTCTGAGGTAGATGAAAGTTTTATCAAATATATTTGGAATCTTAGCTAACTTCTAAAAATCTAATTAACTTTTACATTATTTTTTAACACACCTATTAATCAATCAGTAACCAACTGTAGAGCTCGATTTCTTTACTATGTTTGTTATGCCGCATTTTTGAGGTCTAAGGGAAGGGTGTCACGTAGTGGATCACGTGCCACTTGAAAAGTCAACAAGAAATTCAGACAAACCCAAGAAGTCAAAGGGAACAAAGGATAGAAGAATTAGAGGTTTTCTTCACAAAACTATTTTGTGTATGCATGTAGCAAAGATGTTAAGATCCCAAAAACAAATTCCTTATTTAAATATCTATCATTCTACATATCCCAGGGGAGAAAAGAGAGATTTATTTTGAGGAGATCATCTGACATTCGTTGATAGTGCGGTTGTCGTTGAAACAAAATAGTCGGAGTCCGACTATCATCGTCTCTTACCGAAAAGTGCCTCCCGCGTCAATTTCAGCCAGAATACCATGCTCACTCCGGTATATGCATGTCAGATCCATACTTGACATGGGAAGAGTGGGCTCGACATCTGTTGAGTTCATTTTTTGGGGTCAACAGATTGGTGCTGTCTACGGGAATTTCATACATTTAACTGTGAGTGTACATGGAAAGAAAGCCAGGCTATATCTAGTTAGGACTAAAAGTACGTTCTTGTGCTTATAAAAAAAGGGGGTTTAAAGGAGCTTGGAGCCCTGGTTAGAAAAATGAGCTCAACTGACAAAAATGCCTCAAGAAGGACAAGGGAATACCCTGAAGAAGGGAAACCCTCGCGGCCTGCCCCAGCCCTTCGACCATGACCTCTAGCATGCAGAAGAGGAGGGTCCAAAGGTGAAGGCAGAGTTGCTGCTTGACTCATAAGGGAGATGGCCACCATGGCTGCTAACATAAGGAACATTACTCGACAGAACTTAGCCATGCAGGAAATGGTAACGAACATGCAAGGACAATGAGGGTATCTAGCTCTCCCATACACAGCCCTAGAGAACATCTTTCCAGGGGCGTAAGGATATTATCAGGAGGAAGTCCAAAGCTAGATGGCTGGATGTCAGTATGTTGGGATGAAGGCTCCACAAGAAAGAGAAGTCGAAATAGAAACATCGGCCGACTACGCTTCGAAAAGGCCATATGAAGCTCCATTCAACTTCCCTCTGAATTATAAGCCAGAAAACCAACCTCAGAGATTTGGAAGTGTTTTTGACAGGATAAGTCCAGGGGTGACTAGAAATAGGCAGGATCGTTCACCCCAAGTGCCTAGCAATAGGCAAGCTTATTACCCACCTCCAATGCCTAGAAATAGGCAGCAGGAGCCTCGTCAACGTGAGGATCAGCCAATGTATCATGAGCAGCCTCTGATCCAATTCCCTAGAAATAGGTGGGAAAGGAGAAACCATGCTAAGAATGAAGCATGAACTTCTCAACTACCACCTCAAATCCACCAAGGGGAGGGTGAAGATTCAATGGCCCCCAGAAATCCTGTGACCTCGATGATGATGATGAACATTCTTCTTTCTCCGAAGCTATCAGAAATGCCCTAATGTTGAATCACTTCACACTCCCTAAGATCCCGAAGTACGATGGGAGAGGTGATCCCACAAAACACATGAACAACTACAAAACTCACATGAATTTGAAAGGAGCCACCCCTGCAATAAAGTGTAGGGCCTTCCATCTAATGTTAAGTGGGGCTGCTGAAGTTTGGTACACAAGGCTACCAGATAGAGTATTCGAAGTTGGCCAGACATGAAGAAGACATTCTTAAAACGTTTCGCAACCAGCAAAGAAGGGAAAAGGCGTATCCAACGACTTCAGGACATGCGACGCAACGAGGTTAGGTGCTGAAAAGCTTCCTATCCCGCTTAACTGATGAAA
Organism: Fraxinus sp. 1973-6204; assembly: GCA_903798365.1. Classification (NCBI taxonomy): domain Eukaryota; kingdom Viridiplantae; phylum Streptophyta; class Magnoliopsida; order Lamiales; family Oleaceae; genus Fraxinus; species Fraxinus sp. 1973-6204. The sequence goes on from CAIGRR010521777.1 coordinate 3,792, forward strand.
TGACCTATTGTGTACATGTCATGGATAAAAAAGTACTAACTACCTTAAGAGGGAGGTTAGACATGAACTCTCTCTTTTGGAGAGATGTGCAGAACAAAGATCCCACCACCTACGACACCCTACTGGAAATGATAAGGTATGACATTCTTAATAAAGAACTGAAGGACCATGGGAATAGGGCAAGTCAGGGACTCACACCCCCTCAAATACAAAGAGGAAAAGGCCCAACTTCCCACCTAATGAACCACCAGGCCCCATTGAACCACGGACATGAACTTACTGCAACAACGCTTAACACACTACCGACCTTAGCCTACGAGGAGGTAAACCCTGATGCTGAAATACATCAACATCAATCTTACCTGAGGCGTCCGTAAAAGAGACAAGGTAGGGGATGAGGTGCTGAACCTAGAAATAGGGATGAAGCACAGAACTATTGCTCCTATCATCAGTCACATGGACACTGCACGGAGAACTGTTGGGACATTGCAAGGAATTCCTAAAACCAAAACCAGGCAAGGGGCATCTCTCGAGGAATGCTCCATACAGGTCGAACATATAATCTAGGGACAATGAATAGTGTCAACCTAATAGGGATGACCCTACAAGGGGAAGGAAAAATGACACTGAAAGGCACAGGGAAGGCCAGAGGCAGAAGCGAAGCCCCCCACTTAACAGCGAACCAGAGACTATTTAAGAGATCGATACAATCATCAGAGGTCCTCATGTAGGTGAGGAGTCCAGAAATTCTCAAAGGAACTATGTCAGGGAGGTAAGTGACCCAACCATGACGAGTTATATAGTGAATCAATCTTCCACCAGAAGGACTACTCCCCAATCAAGTTCAAGCAGGAGGATACAGCAAGGGTGCATTATCCACACTATGACGCCTTGGTGGTAAGGGCTGTCATGGCCCGCAATGGCCTAAAAAGGATGTTAGTGGATAACGGAAGCTCGATCAACATCATATTTGGTACCACTTTTGACAAAATGAAAATTGATCACGAGTTGACCCCCATGAACTCCCCATTATATGGATTCACGGGAGATAGCATCATCCCAAGGGGTAAAATTACTTTGGCAATGGAGATGGGGATAGAACCCCTGGTCGTCCACCATTTCATGGAGTTCTTCATAGTAGACAATCGATCCGCTTATCATGGGGTACTGGGAAGACCCGTCCTGAAAGAATTATGGCAGTTACCTTTATCCATCACTTATGCATAAAATTCCCAACTGAAAATGGCATAGCCATAATACAAGGTGACCAATGAGGAGCTAGAGAATGCTACTCCAATTCCTTGAGAAAAGCTGAGCCAAGAATCACCAACGTTGTTTTTACCGACGTCGACATGGACGACCTCCCTGAACAAGGGATTGTCCCTGCACAAGGGAAAGATGTCGTCATGGCCGAAGCCCTTGAATAAGGGATAGCTGTTAAAGAAGCAGCTTCCTTGGAAGAGCTAGACCCTCGCATTATTGATTGCGAGCCTCAAATAGCCCCTATGGAAGAATTGTAAACCTTCCCAGCTGACCCCAAGGATCCATTAAAACATCTATATGTGGGAAGCAATTTGTTGCCTGAAATGAAGGAGGAATTGAAAAACTTCTTGCCCAAAAACCTTGATGTATTCGCCTGGAAGCATGGCGACATGGTAGGCATCAATCCTAAAGTTAGTTGCCATCACTTAAACATCGATCCAAAGGCCTCAGCTCATCAACAAAAAAGAAAAGCCCTCAACCCAGAGAGGTACGAGGCCCTTAAAGATGAGGTCAAGAAATTAATCGACAATGGCTTCATAAGGGAATCAATATATCCGAAGTGGGTCTCCATCCCAGTATTGGTGAAAAAGCACAACGAGAAATGGAGGGTGTGCATTGATTTTTCAAATCTGAATCTAGCGTGTCCCAAGGATAGCTTTTCACTTCCTAGGATAGACCAACTCATGGACTAAACTGGTGGAAATGAACTTCTTAGCTTCATGGATCCACCAGATGAGGAACATACCTCATTCATCACTGATAAAGGGCTTTATTGCTACAAGGCCATGCCATCTGGATTGAAGAATGATGGGGCAATGTACCAAAGGTTGGTCAATAAGATGTTTGCTGACCTCATTGGTAAAACAACGGAGTCTACGTGGATGATATGCTGGTGAAAATTTTGAAAGCAAAGGACCACGTCGCATATCTCAACGAGACATTTCAGATTCTACGAAAATACCGAATGAAGCTCCACCCATTAAATGTGCATTTAGGGTATCCTCAGGTAAATTTCTTGGTTATATCGTTAGCCAAAGAGACATCGAAGTGAACCCTAAAAAGGTTAAAGTATTGATAGACATGAAATCTTCCCAAAAGCTAAAAGAGGTGCAAAGCCTCACCAGACGGTTCGCAGCTCTGAACCGCTACATCTCCAAGGCAATAGATAGATGCCTACCATTTTTCAAATTCCTCAAAGGGGGGAGAAACAAGTTCCAGTGGATGGAGGAGTGAGAAATGGCCCTGCAAGAACTGAAGAAGCACTTAGGCCAAGCACACCTCCTTTCTAAACCAAAGGACCATGAGGTGCTGTACATGTATTTAGCAGTAACCTCCGAAGCTCTTAGTTTTGTTCTGATAAGAGAATAGGATAACCATCAGCTGCCAGTGTACTATGTAAGTAAAGCATTCTTAGCAGCAGAAACTCGGTATCCTGACATAAAAAAGCTGGCCCTTTCCTTGGTAATTGCTTCGAGGAAATTGAGGCCATATTTTCAGGCACACAGCATTCATGTACTGACTAATTATCCCCTCAACCAAGTACTTTAGAAGCCAGATGCCTCGAGGATGTTACTCAAATGGGATGTGGAACTTAACGAATTCAATATCACTTATAAGCTAAGGTCAGCTATTAAAGGACAAGCCCTGGCTGATTTTGTGGTTGAGTTCACCCTCGTCCCCGACATTGAAGAAGAAATGGTACATTTAGAACTTCATATTTGGAGAGTCTCAATTGATGGGTTGTCAAGTGACACGGGTTCAGAAGCAGAGATCATTTTAGTTAGTCTCGAAGGACACAAGCTTACTTGTGCTATGAGGTTCGGCTTCAAAGCAACTAATAACGCCGCAGAATATGAGGCTCTCCTAGCTGGCTCACGTGTGGCAAGTGAAGAAGCTCATAATTAGTAGTGATTCTCAACTCGTAGTTAGCCAAGTGCATAGGGGCTTTTCTGCCAGGGACAAGTCCATGGCAGCCTACTTAAAACTGGTAATAAGCTTCATCTCGTAATTTGAAAGGTTCGAATTAATGTAAATTCTACGATACTACAACACTCATGCTGATGCACTAGCAAAGTTGGCAAGTAGCAAAGACTCCAAGCTACTAACAGTAGTCCCAATTGAGCACCTCACCAGACCCTCCACAACGGCCCATGGGACGTTAATGTGGATAGAAGATATGCTTTCTTGGATGAAGCCCATTATGTCCTATCTAAGGATCAAACCCTACCTTTGGGGAAAGAAGAAGCTCAAAAACTCAGGAGAAGAGCCGCCCACTTCATCCTCCACGATGATGTAATGTACAAGAGGGGCTTCTCACTGCCCCTTTTGAGGTACATCGGGGGAGAACAGGTAGACTATGTGCTTAGGGAAATCCATGAAGGTGTCTAAGACAATCATGCCGGAGGCTAGTCTTTGGCGTAAAAAGTACTCGGACAAGGATACTATTTGCCTACTTTGAAAAAAGATGTGCAACATTTTGTTAGAATGTGTGATAAATGTTAGCATTTTTCCACTATCCAATGACAGCCATCACAAGAGTTGAACGTGGTTTCTAGCCCTTGGCCTTTTATGAAGTGGGAGGTCTACCTAATTGGACCTCTACCTAAAGAGAGAGGAAGTGCTAGTTTCGCCATTGTTACGATTGATTATTTCACGAAGTAGGTAGAAGACAAACCACTAGCCAAAATCATCGAAGCTAATACTTCCAAATTCCTTTGGAAGAATATCATTTGCAGGTTCGGAATCCCTCATTCAATTGTAATAGATAATGGTAGACAATTCGACAACAAGAAGGTCAAGGAGATATGTGAAGAATGGGGCATCAAGAAGCATTTCTCCTACCTACATCATCCCAGGCCAATGGTCAAGTTGAGGCTGTAAACAAAACCATCAAGTAAACCCGAAAAAGAAAACTTGATGTTTCGAAAGGGGCTTGGGTAGATGAGCTACCCCAGGTGCTTTGGGCAATCAGAACTACAATTCGAACTGCAACGGGGGAGTCCCCTTTCTCTATGACATATAGGTTGAGGCTATGTGCCCTATCGAAGTGGGTCTTCTATCTCCTAGGCGAATACACTTCAATGAAGTAATCAATGATGAAGTGAGAAAGTGTGGGATAGACCTCCTCGAGGAGAGAAATGATGATTCTCAAGTCAAAATGGCTATGTATCAAAGAAAAATGATCAGATACTACAACTCAAGAATCAAGAAGAAGTCATTCAAGCTAAATGAGTTAGTACTTCGGAGGGTGTTGCCACCCTCAAAAGAACATGGGTCAGGGACCTTTGGGCCCAACTAGGAATGTCTATACCGGATATATGAAGAGATTCGGCCTGGAACCTATAGAATCGAAGATATGGAAGGAAAGGCACAGCCTCACCCTTGGAACGTAGAACATCTACGCAAATATTATCAATAATGTAAGACATCTTATATAAACAGCTTTGATTTCAATGAAAAATGCAACCTTTGTTCTCGATGTTATTTACAAAGGCTAAGGGCCTCGAAGTTATTTACAAAGGCTAAGAGCCTCAAAGTTATTTACAAAGGCTAAGAGCCTCGCTGTTATTTAATAAAGGCTAAAAGCCTGAGAGGCGAAGGGCCTCTGCAGTATCGAAATTGGTAAACCTTCCTGCCCTACATATTTCTGCGGAGAAAACATCAGCTCGAACAAACAAATAAGTTCTAAAAAGCCCAAGGCTCTAAGAAAGCATCAACCTGAGAAATTATGTTACAAGAGTTAAAGATTGTTTAAAGTCAGAAGTCGTGAAGATGCAATAAGGTCAGATTGGAGTTAGCAGTCACATCAGGATAACATAGCAGAAGTAAACGAATTACAGAAGTCAAATAAGAAGAAATGAACTAAATTTCATTAAGATTGGAAAAATTACATTGCATTAGGCCAAGGCCATTACACTTGATTGAATTGGAATGATTACATCAAGAGTTCCAAAAGCCTAAGGAGGTGGGGATTGAGGGGCCACGAAGGGCACTATAGCTTCATGAACCACCTCCTCTACATTATCCCCATCAAGCTCAATCACTTCAGGGTCTTATGTAGGAGTCTGAGGCTATCCCTCATCCTTGTCATCTCCAAGGAACTCAGCCCTCAGGTCTGAAGTTTGGAGATTCTGGGCGTGCTCCTCCAACCACTCAATGACCTCGATATAGGTATACCTTCTCCAATATTTTCCAAATCGTTGATAAACCTCGATCAGGTGGAAGTTGGCCATGAAGGAGTTTTCAGCATTCTTGCTTACAGCCTCAGCATCACTTCTGACGCTCTCAACTTCTTCAATAAGGCCAGTTACTTGGGAGCTTAGTTCTCCCACTTTACCCTTCAAGGTAGAGTTCTCCTTATTGGCCTTCTCTAAGGCCTCGACGGCTAATCTCTAATGTGCATCAGAAGTCTCCACTCACTTGGTCATGGAGGCCACCTCGCTCTAGCACATACAGACCTCCTTCTTTAAAGATTCAATCTCTTCCAAGGCAGAGATGAGCTTCGTCGACTCCTCAATTTTTTCCTTCTTCAAGGCCTCAACCTCTGACTTAGCCTTAGCAGCAGCCTCCTTGACCTGAGTAGCTCTACCGATAAAACCCCGGTTCTTACTTTGAAGGCTCTTGAATAGGGCTCCAGCCTCTATGGCCATGCCGAAAGACCTTCCCGCCTGGACCATCATTGTCTCAATGACATCCATCGCATCACTCTCCGCAATGTAGGACTCCACTTATTCATCCAGTATCTAAGAAATGTAGTGGTAGCAGTCTGGATCTCCGGATGAAGAAGAGCGAGGGCTTCGAAAGCAAGCTCGTCAGTATGGGTAGCCAGGTCCACTTTCTTCTTAGGGACATCAAAAATAGTGGAATCGTTGGAGGTCTTCATTTTCTTCGAAGGGACCTGCCTCAAAGGCTCCATGGCGGCTGGCCTTTTTAGACCTTCTGAAGCCGTGGCCATCGAACTGCTCAATAATTTTTTCCCCGTAAAGACCTCGAAGCGGGAAGGAGGGATGTCCCTTGAGCCACCTATCCCGTTGGGAGTTAGGATCCTGAACCTTTTCTTGGGCTCCTCCACCACAATTATTTTTCCCTTATCAGATATGGGGGTTGGCCCTCGTCCCGAGAAGCAACCTCCTTGCTAACCTTTTCAATTCTGTCCCAAACTTTCTTACCCCCAGCGGATGATGACTTCATCCCCTTGTCGGTAGTGGACGTGGCGGCAAGTATTGTAGCCATGTCGGGAGTATGATGTCTCATTTTCTCGAAGTGGTCTGCAGGGACACAGGCAAACAAAGTTAAAGGGGCTCGATCGAGAGAAAATTGAAGGTAATAAAAAATCCCAGTACCTTGTCTAGCCATTAAACCAAAATCTTCGTAAAAGTGAGTATGCTGAATCAAGTAAGCAAAGTCGCAAGCTTCGAAGGACTTTCTGTACACCTCGGAGAGGGTTTACCACTGGAATTCAGTAAACTCGAATCGCTTAACAGTTCCTGCAAACACATACGTAACCAAATGTAAGTATCAGACTTCGTCAGTTTAATAAAGCAGATAACAAAGAAATATACTCACGAGCTTCGAAATAAGATGTTGGAACTTTGATGTGGGGGACGAGGTCGCCCTCACATTTTTGCCGCTTCTCCCTGACCCAGAACCAGTTCTCCTTCCACCCTTTGATAGATGTAGGAAGACCCTGGACAAAAAGAGAGTGGGACCCCCAGAGACACAAAGAATACCAACCTCGGGAATTCCCTTTCCTTAAGGATCGAGGCTGGTAGATGGTTTGGAAGGCATGCAAAGGCATGTCTTCACCTAGGGAAGCCTCTTTCCAAAGGAAGTAAGAACCCACTAGTTGGGCCCAGGCGTAAGGGATAAGCTGGGTAGGGACGAGGCCATAAAGCCTAAGAACAACTCGAAAAAATGGATGAATAGGCAAGAGAAGCCCCCCTTTCAAGATATACTCGCTAATGGCGACGCACCCTACCCTAGGGCGAGAAGCTCGCTCATTAGGAGATGGGGAAAAGAGTTCAATATCGTAGGGAATTCTGTATTTTTCCCTAAGGTTTGTTAGGTAAGGTGGGTCTGCTAACAATGGAATTTTATCTTTCCTCTAGACCACGTCGTCTTCACCATCACTCCCCCAGCTTCCCCAGGACTCCTCTACTACTACAGACTCTCCCACATATCAATGCTTTTCCAAACCTAAGAGAGAGAATTTTGATGGTAACTCGCTACCTCATCCTGGATAGACTCTACCATTGGAGTCCTATCTCTACCCAAACGCCTGGATACACAAAACATACCATGTTGATACTCTAATCATGTTAGAAGTCCTAGGTATTCCAACATTCTTATCATTCCAAAGCACCACTTACCTCATAAATACATGATTCCAATCCATTATCAAGGTACGTTTTCTCATATATTTTCAACATACATCTTCTCTATATTCTCTCTCTGACTTAAGCATCGGAGGGACGACGATGACACACATCGACGCCTTTGTTTTAGGTACCGAAAGATCACGTTCGTGTGCATTCTCAGTCGTCAAGCTCGAATTTCGAGATGTGGGATTTTTGGTAGTATCAATCGGTATTCTAAAAAGCGCGCCTAGATAGCTCATTGTCTAAGCTTAAGGGGCGAACAAAGCGCTTTGCCTTGGTAATAAGCGCGAATTAAGCGATCAACTACTTAGTTGACTGCTTAATGTGTGCTTAGGCGTCTAGGCGCGCTTTGTTAATTTTTGTATTATTTTTTTAAATTTTTTAAGTGCCTTTTGTTTGAATTTAGTTTATTAACTTTTTTATTTTATTTTAATTTTTTTCCCTTTTTTGAAAGGCTTTTATTTGACTTTTGTTTCAAATTTTTAAATAATTTTACCTGCACAAAAGTCAAAATTGACTTTATCTTAAAGATTTAGATAAGATTTAAGATATTGTGCTATCTATATTATATAATTATGGTTTTGAGACTTACTGTTTCATTGAGAACTACGAAAGCATGTATGAATTCCTATAAATCTATTAAGTAAAACTTGTCTCATTGAAAGTCAAAACTATGAAAAGTAGTGTAGCTTTTGCATTTCGAAAACTTTAAAATTGTATAATTAACTAATTATAGGAATTATTAATTAAATATAGTATTTTATAATTTTAGATATTTGGCACGTGTTATTTTAATTATTAAATAATTTTTGGATGATTAAGTATTTAAAATAATAATAATAATAATAATAAGTAATACTTTTATATGCCTAGACTCGTAAAGCTTAAAACATGGCCTCCACGTCTAGTCACGCTTTACGCTTTTTAGAATATTGCTTAATATCATGTTGTCAACATGTATGCCCAAATCATGGAATTCGATAAACAATACCTAAATTGATAACATT
>CAIGRR010521858.1:0-14178 GCA_903798365.1 Fraxinus sp. 1973-6204
TGTTGAAATAATTAATGATTTTGAATTAGTCAGCTAGGATTAGTTAGGTTGTTACTGCATTTTAGAATAATTCCTATTGTTTAGGATACATTGTTTACTTTGAACTTTTCTCTATGCTTCTCTCACGATTCTCGGAGTTGTTGAGACGTGGGTTGTTTATCCCTTTTTTATTGCTCTGTAAAGGCTATTTAAGCCTCTGTTCTACTGAATTAATGTTAAGCTTTTTCTTCTTCAATAATCAGTAACATAAAAGCAGTGTTTTTCAACATCTGGTATCAGAGCCAGGTTGGTGAAAAGAAAGTCACTCGAGGAGCAGCAGCCTTCGACAGTGTGTGAAGCAGTAGATATGGCAACAGAAAATAGTTTTGTGCAACCTGCAATTCCAAAGCTTGATGGGCACTATGACCACTGGAGCATGCTCATGGAAAACTTTTTACGTTCAAAGGAATATTGGGGATTGGTGGAAAATGGAATCCCTGCAGTAGCTGAAGGAGTTGTGATTACTGAAGCAGACAAAAAGTTGAATGAAGATCTTAAATTGAAGGACTTGAAGGCAAAAAATTACCTCTTTCAAGCCATTGATCGTACAATACTGGAGACTATCCTGAACAAGGATACTGCCAAAGATATTTGGGACTCCTTGAAGCAGAAATATCAAGGGACTGCAAGAGTCAAGCATGCACAACTACAAGCTCTTCGAAGGGAATTTGAGGTACTTCAAATAAAGTCTAGTGAATCTGTGAATGACTACTTTGCTCGAACTCTTGCCATAGCCAACAAAATGAGGATTCATGGGGAAAAAATGGGAGATGTTGTTGTCATTGAAAAAATTTTGAGATCCATGACCTCAAAATTTGACTATGTGGTGTGTTCTATCGAGGAGTCCAACGATGTGGATACTTTATCCATTGATGAACTACAAAGTAGCCTTTTGGTGCATGAGCAACGCATGAATGCTCATGTGGTAGAAGAACAAGCACTTAAAATCACTTATGATTATCAGTCGAGAGGAAGAGGACGTGGTGGTTTTAGAGGAAGAGGAAGTGGAAGAGGACGAGGTAGACAAAGCTTTGATAAGTCCACAATTGAATGTTATAACTGTCATAAGCTTGGTCATTTCCAATATGAATGTCCAAGTAAGATGGAGAATGATGCAAACTATGCGGAGGCTACCGAAGACCTGTTACTAATGGCTTACCTGAATACGAAGGAAACTGATCAAAAGGCTTTGTGGTTTATTGACTCGGGGTGTAGCAATCACATGAGCGGTCAAAAGGAGTATTTCTCCGACTTTGATGCGAACTTCAGAGAATCTGTGAAGTTGGGGAATAATTCAAGCATGGCAGTCGTGGGAAAGGGCAATGTTCGATTGCAAGTCAATGGAATCATGCAGGTGATCACTGGGGTTTTCTATGTACCAGAATTAAAAAACAACTTGTTAAGTGTAGGTCAGTTACAAGAGAAGGGGCTTGCAATTCTTATTCAATCTGGGAAATGCAAAATTTATCACCCTGAGAGAGGCTTGATCATGGAGACCGTCATGACGTCAAACAAAATGTTCATTTTGGTTTCCCATCCTCAGCCAAGTGAAACAATATGTTTTAAGTCAACTATTGAAGATCTCTCCCATCTTTGGCTTTGTAGATATAGCCATTTAAATCTAAATGGTCTAAAAACTCTCCAGGATAAGAAGATGGTACACGGGCTGCCAACATTCAAACTTTCATCTAAGATATGCCGAGATTGTTTAATAGGGAAGCAGAAAAGAGATTCATTTCCAAAAAAGAGCACCTGGAGAGCCTCTCAGATCCTTCAATTAGTGCATGCAGACATATGTGGACCTATCACACCTATCTCAAATAGTAAAAAAAGGTACATGCTCACTTTTATTGATGATTTCAGCCGCAAGACTTGGGTGTATTTTTTAGTGGAAAAATCTGAGGCCTTTATCACATTCAGAAATTACAAAAGTCAAGTTGAGAAGGAAACATGTTCAAATATACAGGGCCTGCGCACAGACTGTGGAGGAGAGTTTACATCACATGAGTTCAATGAATTCTGTAAAGTAAATGGTATTCGAAGGCAACTGATGGCCGCATACACCCCACAACAAAATGGGGTAGCAGAACGTAAGAATCGAACCATTATGAATATGGTTCGAAGCATGCTTTCGGAGAAGAAGATTCCAAAAACTTTCTGGCCTGAAGCAGTTAATTGGACCGTCCATGTTCTAAATCGAAGCCCAACGCTTGCAGTAAGGAATAAAACTCCAGAAGAAGCCTGGAGTGGAACTAAGCCATCAGTGAAATATTTTAGAGTTTTTGGATGCATCTGCCATGCTCATATTCCTGATGCCAGAAGAACAAAACTCGATGACAAGAGTTTGAAGTGTATTTTGCTTGGAGTCAGTGAGGAGTCGAAGGCATACAGATTATATGATCCAATTTCACAGAAGATCTTGATAAGCAGAGATGTGGTTTTCGAGGAAAATGAAATATGAACTGGGAAAGGAAGCATGGAGAAACTATTATTGCTGATTTAGAGTGGGGAGAAAGCGATACTGAAGATGAATCAGATGTGGATTGTATTAGTTCTACAGACACAGAAACAGAACTAGAAGCAGAGGAACGAACAGGTGAATTATTACATGAAGACTTACCAATTAGAACAAGAGAAAGGAGGCCACCTACTTGGATGAAAGACTACATCAGTGGAGAAGCCCCTTCTCTGGAAGAGGATATGGCTCACTTGGTCATGTTTGCTGCTAGTGACCCTATTTCATATGATGATGCTGTGAAGATTGACAAATGGAGAAAAGCCATGGATTTGGAAATTGAAGCAATAGAAAGGAATGATACTTGGGATTTAACTGACTTACCTATTGGAGGAAAGAAGATAGGATTAAAATGGGTTTACAAAACTAAATTCAATGAGAGTGGAGAAGCTGATAAATATAAGGCACGACTTGTAGCAAAGGGGTATACTCAACAGTACGGGGTGGACTATACTGAGGTATTTGCACCTGTGGCTCGACTAGATACAATTCGTGTGATAATTGCCCTTGCAGCTCAAAAAACATGGACAATTTATCAACTAGACGTGAAGTCAGCCTTCTTGCATGGTGAATTAAATGAAGAGGTTTTTGTGGAGCAGCCCCGAGGCTACGAACGAAAAGGTAATGAGGAAAAGGTATACAAACTGAAAAAGGCTTTATATGGACTTAAGCAAGCTCCACAAGTTTGGTATAGTCGTATTGAATCTTATTTCATGAAAGAAGGTTTTGAGAAATGCCACTATGAACACACTTTGTTCATCAAGACTAAAGAAAGAGGTAAAATCCTGATTGTGTGTTTGTATGTTGATGATCTCATTCTTACTGGAAATGATAATTCCATGATAGATGAGTTCAAAAAATCTATGAAATTAGAGTTTGATATGACTGATCTTGGAAGGATGAGATACTTTCTTGGCATTGAAGTGACACAAAAAATTGGTGGTATTTTTATTAACCAAAGGAAGTATGCACTGGAAGTTTTGGAAATGTTTGGTATGATTAGTTCCAATCCAGTTCAAAACCTAATTGTTCCGGATTTAAGCTTGAGAAGAATGAGGATGGAGCTAGAGTGGATGCCACTTACTACAAGCAAATCGTTGGAAGCCTCATGTATTTAACAGCCACTCGACCAGATTTGATGCTTTCAGTAAGCCTCATTAGTAGGTATATGGAAAGACCAACTGAACTCCATTTAGCAGCAGCAAAGAAGATCTTAAGGTATTTAAAAGGAACAACTGAGTTTGGGATTTTCTATCAGAAGGGAGGAAATGAAGAGTTGATTGCATATACAGACAGTGACTATGCTGGGGATCTAGAGGACAGAAAAAGTACTTCAGGTTATGTGTTTTTATTAAGTTCAGGAGCTGTGTCTTGGTCCTCAAAGAAACAACCAGTAGTCACTCTTTCCACCACAGAGGCAGAATTCATTGCTGCAGCATCATGTGCATGTCAAATTGTATGGTTAAGGAGAATTCTTGAAAAGCTGGGCCATATTCAGAGTGAATCCACCACTGTTTTTTGTGACAATAGTTCAGCCATAAAGCTTTCTGTGAATCCAGTACTGCATGGCCGCAGCAAACATATTGATGTTCGTTTCCATTTTCTTCGTGAACTCACAAAAGATGGAATAGTGAAGATGAAGCATTGCCACACTCAGGAGCAAATTGCAGACATAATGACAAAGCCATTGAAGTTGGATGCATTTGTAAAGCTTCGAAGTTCATTAGGAATTTGTTCAGAGTCAGATATAAACTGATTGCTAGCAGCATTCAGTTTAAGGGAGGATGTTGAAATAATTAATGATTTTGAATTAGTCAGCTAGGATTAGTTAGGTTGTTACTGCATTTTAGAATAATTCCTATTGTTTAGGATACATTGTTTACTTTGAACTTTTCTCTATGCTTCTCTCACGATTCTCGGAGTTGTTGAGACGTGGGTTGTTTATCCCTTTTTTATTGCTCTGTAAAGGTTATTTAAGCCTCTGTTCTACCGAATTAATGTTAAGCTTTTTCTTCTTCAATAATCAGTAACATAAAAGCAGTGTTTTTCAACATCACTCACAATAGGGGGTGAAGACCACATTTTGGGTTTGCGTGCATGTGAGGGGTAAACAATTCGATACATTAAATTATGTACAAATATCTTTAGCCCATGTTTGAACCAAATTATTGTAGAATGAGAATGAAGAATATAGTTGTTATTGAAACCCACACAAGAGATAGAAAATTTGAATTTAATTATTAATGTGATAAATAACGATCATATTTTTCATTTCAATGAGATAATAATGTATATCAAACGAGGTTTACTCTTAAAATTTTTTGCTGCTGGTCCGACATAAATTTAACTGTAAACACGTTGAACTTTCCACGTGGAGAAGGAAAGTGATATTCGAATCCAAAGCCGCTGGAAAATACGGATCCGGGTGTGGGGCTAAAGAATTCCCGTGATTAACTCTTGGCTGCTTTTTCCCCGACAATGATTTTCAGTTTTAACTTTTCTAAGCACCTGAAAACGACGCCGTCTTCTATTCTTTAATCATAACCCATCTCACCCACCCAAATTCCCAAATTCCTGAAAATATCTCGATCAATTTGAAATGTACGGTTCAAAAATTCTGCACTTGGATTATTGATCAAAGATTTGATTTACTGGATTTTTATTCTTGACCTTTTCCTTTTCCCATAGACGACTGATTGATAGATCTACTAGCAACACTCAAAGATACAGTGACAAAGGTTCTTTTCACATTTTTTTCCCCTGACATTTCTTACTTTCTAGTTTCTACACTCCCTCTCTCTCTCTCTCTCTCTCTCTCTCTCTCTATATATATGTATACGTGTGCATGTTAGTGGAATAGTAGCCAACCTGATTTTTCAGGAGATTTAAGCTTCCAATTTTTTGTAAAATATGAGTTAAGTAATATCTTGTAAATGTAAAATTTCGCTATTTTTAGATCTGCATCGATTGTCTCTTGAATTATGGATTTTATTTGGTGAAGTTTGTCCGTATGAACGAAATCATTTTTTTTTTTTTTTAAATTTAATGAACGGGGTTTTTTTACAGTTTGCTGCTTTGTCGGTTTAATTGTGTGAAAAGGGCTACTGGTCTAGTACTAAAGTTCGAACCTTGGCTTTTGTTATTACAAAGGTGAATATCTTGCAAATTCAGTTGAACAACTATGTTTTAGTGTTTTACTGTAATGCGCTATGAGTTTAATACAATTGTGTCCACTGTTTGTTGAATTTTTGTCAAGTGGTGCATTGTGCTATTTTCATGCTAACCTTCTGGCTATAGAATTATTACCTTCCCATTTAAATGCTTATACTTCATTAATTGAGAGTCACGAATTTCTTTGCATTCGAAGGTTGGCAATCAACAAAGCGTAATCTCATCAATAAGATTTAGTTTTTCCGAACCCCGTGGGCTTCAAATTGTAATGTTAATGAGCATTTAAATTTTGGTATTTATTTGGAAGTGCACAAGGAATTTGACTCTTTAGAGGGTCGTTTATCAATTATATGAACATACAACTTATTTTCAGAATGAGTATTACCAACGTGATTGAGTAGATTTTATGTTATTTGCTGGTTGTTTCCAAGGTTGCTTTTCCTTTCCCATTTTTTTCTTTTAGTGGATTGCGATTCAGTTATTGCCTATTCTCCTGTAGTATTTTCTTTGTCTGCTGGTTGGTAATGTGGGAAATGGTTAGTTTTGATTGCCATTTCCTCCTTTCTGTTTGACAAGCTCTTTTCAGGAGAGAAAAATGAGATTTGTCTTAGAAGAATGCCAATAATTAAAAATTTGGGCTTTCTTGTGGTAGGTCTGGAGCTGATATATTGATATGGGTGCCTCAAAGAAATGGATCAAAGCGTTGATTGGTTTCAAGAAACCAGAGAAATCAAAATGTTCAGAGAAGGATGAAAATGTAGGTGGTATTTTCTGATTGCAATTATTTATCAGGGAAAATAATGATATGGAAAGGCAATCCAAGATGCGAAAATAGCATTTGCTTGCATTTAGCTCTGTTGATTGCCCTGTCTCTGCAAAGCGTCTTTTCGTCTATCTGTATATTCCACCTTGACTTGTGGGACTGAAATTCCCTTCCCTGCTGGCTTTACACGCGCTGAAGGGATATTCTTGAATTTCGTGTGGAATTTTCCCAAATTTACCTTTTCATTTCTGGAGTACTGGTGCAAGAAAGTTTTTCAAAGTGGTTGGAGCTGCTCGATGTCCATAATATATTTGGTGGACATGTATTATATGTTATTTATGAACTAAAAATGGGCATAGAAGAAACTTGAGATGCAAAACCGTTTCTTTTGCATGGAAAACTGTAGCAGAAATACCTTTCCTAGTGTCATATATGAATATTTTGAAACTTGATTTAAAGCAACATGACTATCTAGGTCTGAAATATAGTGAAATTTATTAAATAGTCATGGATCATTGATTAAAATTGTCTGACCATGCAGAGAACAGGGAGCATTGGCAAGATTTGGCATCGAAGAAAGCATTCTGTTGAGATTGATGCCAACATACTTCAGGATGAGTTCAATCAAGATGTGGCTACATCTGTTGAAGATGCCAACTTTCAGCAAGTTTCAGATTCTACTAGCTCTCCTTCTACTTCAATACAGGTGCAAAATGCTGCTCAAGTTCAACAGATAACAACAGAAGAATGGGCTGCTATACACATCCAAACAGCCTTCAGAGGATTTCTGGTATTGACTTGATTCATTTTCTATGTTTAGTTGTTACTGAACTAACAAAGACTGCTGTATATTCTGGTACTTAACATACTGGCTTGACTGGATATTTCATGATTTCCCATCTAGATTTCTTTGCTTCTGTTTAATATGAACCAGCAGTTGACATTTCATGAACATACAGGAAGAAGAAATCCAACATGCTGTGTACGTGCACTGTGATTTTTCTTTTTAAGTATGTCAAGAATTGGTGTAAAAACACTAGAACGGAGTATATGTGAATTCTCATACATGTAAAATATGAAAATAAATCAAATGTAGACAATCAAGATTTTGTTGATTAGGAGACGTCACTCATTTATGTTACATCATAACCTTCACTTTCTGTTGCTCTTATTCATCATTATGAAAATTTTGTAACAAATATCTGGTCACCATTAACCATTACTTTCAGTTCAGCATTAAGATTCGTTTACAATGACATGGTATAGAAAGTGTGATTTTATTGAAAGGAAATTGGATTACAATTTTTTCTAGAGAATATATTGTATACAGGATAATAAAAAACTTCTAATTTTTTTTATCGAAGTGGATAATTATCTGGTGAGTATACTATATGGTGTGTACATTAAACAAAGTAATAAGTAATAGTTTCTACATATACTGTAATTGTATAATACGGGAATTGACGTGGATTAGAGTTTATCATGCTCTTATGTTGCTAGGGTACTTATGTGTATCTTGATTTAGAGTTCTTTTTGGGGGCAAAAATCAGCTTTTTCTTAGAATTAGATTGTACTTCCATTTGAGTTTCGCTATAAGAAATAAGTCAATAACTTAATCATGTACTTTACCTCATTGATATCAAGGGTGAGACCGTGAGAGTGGTTTCAGTACTATGTTTTAACAATTTGAATGGTTCATATATTGATTCTTTTTCTTTTTCTTTTTTATCAGGCCAGACGTGCTCTACGCGCTTTAAAAGGATTGGTGAGGCTTCAAGCTCTTGTCAGGGGCCATGCTGTAAGAAAGCAAGCTGCTATTACCCTCCGTTGTATGCAAGCTTTAGTAAGAGTTCAAGCTCGTGTCCGGGCAAGGCATGTTCGTTTAGCATTGGAGAGTGAAACAGAACAAGGGAAGCTTCAACATCAACTTGAACACGAATCTCGCGTTAAAGAAATTGAAGTAAGATGCATTTGGTCTTGAACTGATAACATTACTCCATTAGGTGGTTGTGTAAGAATTTAGCATAGAAAAGATATTTATTTTTAATTACATTTGTTTAACAGTGCTTGATTTTGAAATACTTTTAACCTTTCCGTCACTGGACTTGCATTTTGAGGTTTTATGTGTTTAAGAATTTAAAGCAACAGCATTATTCTTTTAAGATTAAGAGATTCATATGTGAACTAAAACCTACAGAAGGAGGGATGTTATTTAACCCATGCTCGATATTGTGTCTGATTTTTTTGCTGTTATCCCAGGATGGGTGGTGTGACAGTGTTGGATCTGTCGAAGAAATTCAAGAGAAATTGTTGAAGAGGCAAGAGGCTGCAGCTAAACGTGAAAGAGCAATGGCATATGCTTTGGCACGCCAGGTAAAAATTATATTCTTTTGAATTAAAAGACAAATTAGCTATTATGTAAATTGCACGAAATCATGCTGAGTACTCCAAAAGGCAATCATCAGAAAATTGAATAATGATGGAAAACCTATCCCAAATTCTTTGTCCTCTCATAATTTCTTTTATTAAATGTCTTATGCCTACATTCTGTAGATTCTATGTTTACCCATAGGGAAAGAGGGGATAAACGATCACCATTAATTAGAATTGAAATCACTTGTAATGGTGTTCAATGGCCTTAGGATAGAATATTATTGTTCAGTGGCAGGCAGGGTCAAGACAGCAAACAACTTTGGCTGGTTTTGAACCAGATAAGAGCAACTGGGGCTGGAACTGGTTGGAGAGATGGATGGCTGTTCGTCCATGGGAAAACCGCTTTTTAGACATTAATCTGAAAGATGGAGGGAAAATTATTGAGAATGGATCAGCTGATGCAAATAAAGGGGCCAAAACCCAGTTAATACCCACTGGAAAGAAATCGGCATCAAATATTGCAAATAAGAAAACTGTTCCATCACGTTCAAGCATTAACTCAAATGAAAAAGGGGGTCTATCATATTTAGACGGCAGCAACTCTTCACCCAGCAAGTCAGCAAACGTGCAAGAAACGCCAGTCATGCTATTTTCTAATACAAGGTCAAAACCAGTTCTTAAAGACTTGGTTGAGGAAACTACCTCTAAACCTGTTGCTGGTTCAAGATCGCATAGCAATCCAAAAGAGAGATCCACCCTTTCAGATAGACAAGAAAAGAAGCGATTGTCTCTGCCAAGCAGCGGTCAGTCTATTTCTCACACTTTCCTTTTTCTTTCCGAAGATTATTGTTGACAAGACATTTTGAGCATGTTTGGCTAAGATAAAAAAAAAATATTAAAATTGTGAGTGAAGAAGTTTTCAGATAATTATTTATATTGATTGAAATTAGAATTAAGTTGTTTTCTTGACATTNAAAGAGAGATCCACCCTTTCAGATAGACAAGAAAAGAAGCGATTGTCTCTGCCAAGCAGCGGTCAGTCTATTTCTCACACTTTCCTTTTTCTTTCCGAAGATTATTGTTGACAAGACATTTTGAGCATGTTTGGCTAAGATAAAAAAAAAATATTAAAATTGTGAGTGAAGAAGTTTTCAGATAATTATTTATATTGATTGAAATTAGAATTAAGTTGTTTTCTTGACATTAGGGGGGTAACTTTTTTGTACTTAAAAAGCTTGAAATACAGTAAGTTATATAACTTTTACATACTTTTAAGCTTAGCCACCTCCTATTTGGACAGTAGGGTAATAGTTACTTTCAACATAAGTAGTTTTTTTTGGCTTAAAATGAAGAAAAAGGTAAGTTATATAAATATTTGAAGAAAAACGAAAAGTTTCTTAAAAATTTCACTTATTTTTAAGTTATCCAAACACACTCTCTTTGTTCTTTCTTGCCTCTAATGTGGATATTTGCGAGTCTCAGTTTTCTACATCCTCCCTTAATGCAGTCCAAGATCCTCTTGGATTCAACTTGTTAAAAACCTCGTGATGTGATCATGCAATTATAGAGTTCGTTGAAATCTTGAAAGTCGCAAAATTTTAGATTGTCACAAGTATCCATGATTATCAGCCATTTCTAATACGTCAATTAATAGCTGTGGCTTGGATATTGCACATTAGCAAATATGCACCTATCGTCATGCTAACTGCGGTTCTTTGCAAATCGATCAGGGCTAAATCAGGGGTCTCAACCAACCAGGCAAAGCAATCGAACTGCCATCAAAAGCTCGCCTACTGGCCAGAAGCCCGAGGAGGATAGATCCAAGTTGAACGGGAATGGTGTAAAGCCTTCAAAATCTAACATGCAGGCTGATCATTAGTGTTTAGATTTTAGTCTGTTGTACAAAAGGGCTATTTTTTATGTGAGAAGATGCTTAATTTTTGATGTCACCAGGGGTCGAAGTTGAGACAAGGTGTGCTCTTGAAATAGGAATGAGGGGAGTGTGACTGTTGTAACAGATTATTTATTATTGTATTCTATTGGTTCATTTGAGTTTATTACAATTTTACTTTAAGCTCAAAATTGATTAAAAAATTGTCTTGATTTGACGGGAGGTAGGGTGGGATGTGTTAAGATTTGAAGTTACATCTTAAAAGGTCAACCTTATTAAGAGGAGTAACTCAATCCTTTATAAGTTGGTCCATGTTTTCATCTTTATTCGATGTTGGACTTTTATTCTTTAATATGACACTGCAAGATGGTGGCTCGTTTGAATAGACCAATCTTGAAATTCGTGTACTCAATTTTTTTTGAGTCATAATCGGATTGAATCGCTCGTTGAAATTTAACGGGTTTTGATATCATGTTAAGATTTGAGGTTCCATATTAAAATGCCAACTTTATTAAGAGGAGTAACCAATCCTTTATAAGTTGATTTATGTTTTTCATTTTCATTCGATGTGAGATTTTATCCCTTAACATGCCATCGCAAAATGGTGACTTATTTGAGCATACCAATCTTGAAATTCGTGTGCTCATATTTTTTAGTTTTAATCGGATCGAATTGCTCGTTGGAGTTTAATGTGCTCTGATATGGAACCTCAAATCTTAACACGGTATCAAAACCCATTAAACTCCAACGAGTAATTCGATTCGATTAAGACTCAAAAAATGAGCACACGAATTTCAAAGTTGGTCTGCTCAAACGAGTCACTATCTTGTAGGGACGTGTTAAGGGATAAAATTCCACATCGAATAAAGATGAAAATATAGATCAATTTATAAGAGTTTGGATTGCTCCTATTAATAAGGCCGGCCTTTTAAGATGGAACTCAAAATCTTAACATGATGGAGGGTCTGGTTTTGTTTTTCTTTTGTTGTTTCATTTTTGTTTTAATTGGGATTTATTTGCACTTTGTAAGAAATGTGGGTATATGACTATAAGTATTTCTTTAATTTTTTTCCCCTTTATTTATTTGAACACATAATGCTGTAATTGAAAAAATAAATTGTTTTCTGCAAAGTTTGATCTGAGGGGTATTGCGTCAAAATGAAAAGACATGATTGCTTTGTCCAAAACACGTAAAGAGTGTGATTGTTTTGGACCAATTACCCCTTGCGTTCAAAAATAAAAAAATAAGAATTGATAAAAATTCTTCTTGGTTTGACATGAATTGGTTGTGGTAGGGAATAATGGAAGGGAGAAGAAGAATTTCTACTTTGTTATGAACTATGAGCGTGTTGATGGATATTATTGAGAAAATAATGTATTTTAAATAGTGATATGATTAGGGATGACCGCCATCTCCCCGCCTCGTTATCCGTTTAAGGCGGGGCGGGAGGGGCCCTTGCCCCCATTTAATTTTTTTTTTTTTTTTTAAGTTTTTGATAATTTATTTTTATTGCTCCCATTCGTTAAACTTAAACAAATAATTTTAGTTGTCATTTTCTATTAAAACTAATTGAAATTTTCATTTAAAGTATTGAATTTTAAAAAAAAAATTAAATTGGGCGGGGCACCCGTTACCTGTCCCAACCCCGGGGCAAAATTCCTCGGCCCAAATACCCGACTAAGCGGGTTATCCCCACCCCATTCGGGGCGTGGCCCCATGGGTATCGAATTTGTTGTGTTTTTTTTTGCCATCCCTAGATATAATGAGAAATATGTGGTTAAAAAGTGAGGAAAATATTGTTCTATTGAAAAATGCGTGGTTGAAAATAAGTTTTGAAATAATGTATTTTGAAAAAATGTGTGTCAAACGAGAGCTAGAGAGAGAACAAAAATGAAAAGTACATAGAATTGTGTATTTTATATTGAAAATTAAACCCTATATTTATAGAGATGAATAAAAGATATAACGGTAATAAAAATTAGTATTGCAAGAGTTTAATTGACATTCACTAATAATCATATTATTTACAATATAATTTTTGACATTCACTAATAATCATATTATTTACAATATAATTTTCTTTTTTGTTATTTATTTACATAAAAGGATAATTCGTCTTTTCAATACAAATTTAGCAAGGGTAAAATTGGCACTACAAAAGTGAAAGATTGGGATGTATATTCTTTGATTTGAAGATTGAGGACCAAGATGAAACACAACTCAAACATTGGGCCATTAGTTGATTCCGCCGCCGCCGCCGCCGGGCAAAGCATATACAGATACACATACGTACGCATAACAATGAGAAGAGCTGGGTAGGGTGAACTCTAATGAAGCACCCACAACCAGATGATTCAGCAGTCAAAGGAGAAAAGGAAAACCTACCGGAGCTAGCAAAAGAAGGTGTTGGAATCGGTGAATGAGATTACTGATATTGAGGCAGTTATCGAACAGGCCGATGAGGCCTACCCCCCGTCAATTCCCCTGTCAACGTTCACTTCAATTCGTGAGACCCCTTTTGCGATTTTGTTAAAGCATATTGTAGATTAATGGTTGAAACAATTCATATAATGCTCTATTTGGAGCTTAGAATGTGAAAATGTGATCATTCGAACAAGGACTCTGTCTCCAGCATTAGTAACATGATACCAGAGGAAATGAGAGGGCTACATAATAAAGAGGAAGCATTGCATGCTAGCAGTTTTTGTTGAAATAATTTGTTTTCGTTGAAATAGATGAAAAAGCCTCCAAAATGAATACAAACTGAAAATAATGTAAAACCACAAAACAAGAAAGTGAAGAAAATTAGAAGACTTGAATCGCAAAGAATGATATTCTAAAAGCTTTATTTGCGCCCTCTCGATAATAAGAATGTTAAGGACCAACACACAAATATTTTTAGCGGATTTCAAGTCAAGAACCGGTTATAAATAGCACTTTTGAAACCCGGAGAAAAGGAACAAAGAAGAGTCTTATAAGAAAATTCTAAGTGAATTTTGAGAAAGTTTGGGGATGAATATCACAAAGCATAAGAGAGATTTTTGATATATGTATAAACTATGAATTCTATCCATATTTAAATAATTCATTCATACACATTCATATGGGTGCCAACTTTTCATAAAAAGATGGAAATTGAGGTTGAAAAGATGCCAAACAAATTTTTTAAAAAATCTGTCCAACGGTTAAAAAATTGCTCTATGCGACCACATAGTGGTCGCAAATTTGCCCGTTTCTCACATTTTTAACCGATTTTTAATCTTCTTTTCAACCACATTTGATCAATTCTCATTTAGAAATATTTGAACAACACAATTATATAACAATCCCCCCGCTTGTTCAAATATCACAATTCACTTAGAATCATAAACGATGTCACACATAGGATAATGTATCTTTCGATTTAAACCTTACATTAATGCTAA
>CAIGRR010521878.1:0-13562 GCA_903798365.1 Fraxinus sp. 1973-6204
TTTAAATTTAAACATATACAAAATATTACTTTTGGCACTTCATCATATAAATTATAAAGAGTGCGTTTGTATAAATACAAGTAGAGACAATTTTCAAGATAAGAACGGTTCAACGTTATCTTTATATTGCTTTTAAAAAAAAAAAAAACACACACACACACACGACATTACGTGAATTCTCTCTTAAACATAACTAAATTAATGATCTAATATAGATTTATCTAATAAAAATGCAAATGAAACCATTTCAAGTGTTTAGTCTTCAAAAAGAGGAAAGGACAAATCGCATTCGCTGATCGATTAGGAACATTTGCAAGACAAATTAATTGTCCGAAGATGTGTTCATGAATTGCTTTTCACATGGGAAGTTCATAACAGCTTCCGTTATCTATTGGACAACAATGTAGTTTACAATGCACATTTCAGTGCCTACTTGTTAAAATTTCATCAACTTTTCAATTAGTTGAAGTTCACACTTAATCGGATTCACAATTTCATAAACTTTTTAATTACGCTTTTTCATCAACTTTAACAATATATTTCATCAACTTTAATTTAAATCTTCTTTTAAAAAACCTTAAGTAAAATATATGAAGAAACAGGAAAATAAAAATTTGCATACAATAATTTATTTCTTTGCGTTGAATATTCAACTCAAATTTGTGCAATCAATGTTTTACCCCCCCACTATGGGTCCCAGCTTCCTAGACTTTGCAGTTGCGATGAAAGCAACCTCTTCCGCCAAAATTGATTCTTAGGTACAACCGGAAAGTCAGACCGGTGGTTCATTTAAACCGGATGCCGAGCCGAGTCATCTGATACTAGATGAATTTCATCAAGAGCCTTGGGCTCCAAACACTTGAAGGACGGCATTTTTACTGGCGTTCTACTACCCCTAGAGGTGGATCCTTCACCGTTCTCGGCTACCACCCTTGGTGATCTCATCGACAATGCTCTCGAGAAAAAAGATGATGCTCGGTTAAAACTCCATCGATCTGATTTCACTTCTAGCTCTGGCCTTTCGATCCTTCTAAAAACCCTTGGTCCCCTTCTTGAGCTGCCTTCTCGAGGTAATGTTGTTGCACAACTTTTAGTCCTATTCAACATAGCGCGGTCCATAACCTCTTTCCTAACTTGTTCAGGTAATATCAAAGTGAAGCGGTCAAGATTTTCCCCCGGTAGAACCAAGGACAAGGAGTGACCAGTAGAGTGTGATCTAAACTTACCTAGTCCAAACATTTTGGGCCTTGGTACGGACCATGATCTCTGTGGCCGGTTCGGGTATTGAAAACTTGAGTTCCGGTTCATCATCCCCGGTTTAGAAATCCCCTCTTGCTGTTGTGGCTGATTTTCATCGCAGATTTCAACTTGTATAACAACTTGCTCATTTCTTGAACTGTTGGTTCTTTCCACATTCTCGTCGTTCTCTTCATTCGTGTTGATCAACTCCGGTTCCAGTATGGGCCCATCGGTCGAAACCGGAACCAAATTAGCTCTACAAACCGGGCAAGTGACGTGAGACTCGAGCCAGGCATCGATGCACTCAGGATGGAATACATGATCACACTTGGGTATCAAACGAATCGTTTCATCACCTTCAAATTCATTTAAACACACAGCACACTCCAAGGCTCCTTTCCCAATCTTATGATCCTTCACTTCTGAGTATGAGAAAGTAGGAAAGGTTTCCAAGACGGAAGCGTCGAGTCCACGCGCTGCGGCTGCACGGCGGGATCGCATAGAGAGGGCTCGACGGACGCTACCGGCAGCACCGGAATTGTCGGAGCAGTGACGAATGTAGATGGAGAAGAAGCCCATGAAGAAAAGTGCTGCTATGAGAACTACTATGATAATCGCCATGGAAGGACTGAACTTTGCATATTGGTACCCGTTGTTGTTGTCACCGGGTGGATTAGATTGAGCTCCAACCATGGAGATTTCAGAAAATAACAAGAGGACGAAACGGGAGAGAAAAATAACAACACCATCTTGAAAAAATCTTTTCATTGGATCAACAAAGGTTTAGCATAAACTTTATGTTCTTTTTTTTTTTTTCACGGGGCGGGTGGCGGTAGCTGGTTGAAAGTGTGAGGGTGGGCTGTGGGCGCCGTAGACGGCGGAGGAATGAAGGTGAGACTGAGGGGGGAGTATGAATATATATGGAGAGAGAGAGAGAGAGAGAGAGAGAGAGGGGGGAGGAGGTATCGTGATATTCAAGGGAAAGACAAAGACTATGAGGAAGTCTTGACTTTTTTGGATTAAGCCAAACGAACAGGGCAGTTCCAATGTCAGTCCGATTGGCAATGTTTTGTATTAATTTTTTTTATTATTATTATTTTTGTTTTACATAATTGCGTACATAATTCTCACATGAAATGGGATGCACTCATGTATATCCCACGGGTGGGTCACATTTCATGTGAAAGATGTGTACATAAATTATATCTCTCTTTTTTTAAGTTTGAATGAGAATTGGTCAAGTGGCTGTCTATTTAAAAAGCCTGTTTTCGTAGCATTACTGGACTACTTTAGTGTAATTTGGTTTTCAAATTACAGATGAACCCTCTATTGATTTTCGTAGACTCGATGACTTCTTCAAAATTTCTTCACATATTTCGTGAAGGGTATCTTTTCTTTGCGATGGCCGATAATTCATTTTTGTTAATAAAATCAAATAGTTTGTAAACCAAATAACGTCATTTAATTATATCCTTGGTTGATCTTTTTTTTTCTTCTTTTTCAACCACACATTTTTCAATAAAATAATATTATACGTAAATAAAAAAAAAACTTATTTTTTAATCACACATTCTCTATCAATCTACTATTCCAAAACATATTCTCAACAAAAAAAAAAAATGGGGCTAAAACATGGTAATATGTATGTTCTATTTTTCTGTATTTCTTCTATCTTGTTTCATTGGAATTGCTTTCATATTTATCGATTTTTACTTTTTATTTCAAATATGCAATTTTGTAGCAATATTTTTATTAACATTGAAGAATCAAAATGAATTTTGACAACTTGAGACAAATAACATGAGAGTATCCAAAATCAATAGGTGGAATCAACTTTTAATTTCAGTTCGTATAAAATATTAAAAATAAAAAGTAAAGAATCGAATCACTAAAAGTTAGATAATAACGAGGTCAAAATCTAGCTCAAGTGATAAGAATAAAACTTTACTTGATTATTGGATAGTCTTCGAGCTTCCTTTAGGAAGATAAGAGTGAATAAAAAAAATTATATAATGTCAAAAATTTTAAATAAATATTCTACTAAAGCATACAATTCTCTCTCTCTCTCTCCTTTTTTTTTTTTTTTTCCTAGTGTACGAGTACGGAGTATAGATGAATCATTTTTCATAAAGTTAATTTAAAGATAGTCATCTTGACACCTTGTCTTGTAAAGTTATTTTTGTTGAGTTTAGTATTAATAAAAAGAGAGAAAATGATACAAACATCATCAATTATCACCATAACAATCAAAAAATGATGAAAATCGGCCATTTATATTTCTTTTATGTTCTTTCTCTATCACAATATCTCTCTCTCTGTGTCTCTATAACATATGAAGTTTGCCTATGATTACAAAGAAATATGGGAATTAAGAAATTTCGAGCAAATCATCCTTCTAAGTGTATAAATGGATAGATGATATAAGTGTCTTTTTATTAAAATAGATATACTTTAATAGCAAGAATGGATTGAAACCACTCAAAGGGATGACTTTTTACACATAAAATCAATAGGATGAGTGGGTTAACGTCAATAATATAAGGTTAGGAATCATTTGCTCACAAGGGTCATATGTAGGGACCATTTGTGCCAAATTCCCTATTGAAATGTTGAAGTTGAATCAAGTTTTAAGTATTTCTTAAAGGGCAAAATACTTGGTTGGAATATGAATTGTTTCTTAAATTTTTAAATTTTTTTTTTTTTTTTTTTTTGTTGCTTTTTCAACTTAATTGAACATATCCAGTTATTCCCTCCATTCCTCTCTATTTTTCAAAATTAATGAAATTAATGAGTTGACTTATAGAGTTACTTATATGATGATTTATTTGGTCAACTAAAAAATAACTAAAAACAAGAACATTGCTTCAACGCGCTATCTATGATTACAACAAAATTTCTACACAATCCACTTCCAAAATGTGTAGTGGAGCTTCCAAGTGGTTGTTCAACTACATTTAGTTTCATGATTTGGTCAATATTTAATGAATCCTTGGAATGTACAGATGACTTGGTGGTGGGTGTCATGGAAGAAGAAGGTGAGGTGGTTATAGATTGAATTTAATTATTGCATTGACTGCAAAGCGTAATTTTTTGCAGACTGAACTAGGAAAGATGAATATTTTTCTTTTCTTTGTTTCTATTTTTCTAAATTCTTTTATTTTTTATTTCTATTTTTTCTTAATTATTTAATTTAAATAACAGTTTCAATTGAGATGGGCGTTGAGATGGAAGTGGTTAACAATCCTGTAAAATTTCGTCAGAGAGAGAGAGAGACGGAAGGGATTAACAGTGTGTACATTGTTAAGGGCCAGTCTGGTGGCCATTAAAATGAAGAGATTTTTTTTTTTTTTTGGTTGCTTTTTCAACTTAATTGAACATATCCAGTTATTCCCTCTATTTTTCAAAATTAATGAGTTGACTTATAGAGTTACTTATATGATGATTTATTTAGTCAACTAAAAAATAACTAAAAACAAGAACAGTGCTTCAACGCGCTATCTATGATTACAACAAAATTTCTACACAATCCACTTCCAAAATTTGTAGTGGAGCTTCCAAGTGGTTGTTCAACTACATTTAGTTTCATGATTTGGTCAATATTTAATGAATCGTTGGAGTGTACAGATGACTTGGTGGTGGGTATCATGGAAGAAGGTGAGGTGGTTATAGATTGAATTTAATTATTGCATTGACTGCAAAGCGTGATTTTTTGCAGACTGAACTAGGAAAGATGAATATTTTTCTTTTCCTTGTTTCTATTTTTCTAAATTTTTTTATTTTTTATTTCTATTTTTTCTTAATTATTTAATTTAAATAACAGTTTCAATTGAGATGGGCGTTGAGGTGGACATGGTTAACAGTCCTGTAAAATTTCGTCAGAGAGAGAGAAAGAGAATCGAAAGGGATTAACAGTGTGTACATTGTTAAGTTTTAATACTAAAAACGTACATTCTAAAGTTTTTAGGAACCTTTTTCGTGAAAGGTGTAAAGTTTAGGAACCAGCTAAATATTTTACCCATTTACTAAAAAATAATGTTATTTAGCATTATGATGATAAAATATCGTTGATGTGAAAGTTTATGTGGAATAGTGAAATTTGACAGTTTATTTTTTATGAGAGGAGGAGAGAAAGAAATGTAGGGAATAATTAATTGTCATATCACGAATATTTAATTATCATGATGATAAATAACATTATTATTTATTAAAATATATTACAATAAATCATATATATAATAGTCAACTTAATATCAAAATTAATAAGTCTTAATTTAATAGCACACGATCAAATGGGCAGTGCTAGCATCTAGCCACATCACATGGGCGGCTATCCGTTTAAAAACTTCTATTTCAAATTAACCATTTACTATGTGCATTACTTCCGGGGGATAATTGTAACAAAAACTCCAAAAATTTAATTTCTTCAAACTTTTCATTTGTTGTAGCCATCACTCCTTACTTTTTCAACCGTTGCATGTGAGGCCCTTTTTGAAGATTTCCATCCAAAATACCATCAAAATTAAGTTTTACCACATTTTAATCAATTTTAAAAATGGTAAGATAGTAATTTCTATTTACCACAATAAACAATTAAATAATTAAATTAAAAAATAAATAAAAGAAGAAATATCTCTCTTCTTTACCCTCCACCCCTTACCACACCCCCCAAAATATATAAATCACATAGCCGTCTTCAATTGTCGACGGCGACACCGACGCCACCTCCATGGATCCGTAGATGGTGAGTGGGTTAATGAATCTTCAAAACAGACTGAATAAAAGAAGATTAAACAAGAACTGAAAGCTTTAAATTCGTTCACACTTTTCCATTTTTTTATTTTTTATTTTTTTGAATCAGCTCCAAGATCCCTAAAATGAAAATGGCATCTTCTAGTTATTTCGATATCTCAAAAAATGCAACGTCTCCTTCCCCATTGCTACTAGATGATCAGGAAATAATCAGTAGAAGTAACAATGGCATCCTCCATGTAGATGGTGGTGAAGTGGGAAGCCAAGGAGGTTGTGAACGAAGGAGCCACAATGAGGAAGAGGGAAGTTTCCACCAGAATGTTGGTGTTGAAGAGGAAATCCTCTAGCACGAAGGTGTTAGGGTACTGTTGGCAAGATACATTTTATTTTTATTTTTTTTCTTCTTTATTTTTTGGTTTTTTATTTAAGTTTTTTAATTGTTTAATGTAGTAAATAGAAAGTTACTATTTTACATTTTAAAATTGATTAAAATGTGGTCAAACTTAATTTTGATGGTCAATTGATGGTATTTTGGATCCATCCGAAGGGCCTCACATACAACGGTTGGAAATGTAAGGGGTGAAGGCTACAATGTTTTAAAGGTTTGAAGCTTTTGGTGCAATTATTCCTTATTTTTATTATATATTTCTTGATTCATATTGATTTATTGGAGAGCGTGATATCCTGATTTTCTATGCCCTTGTTTAACTCCTATTTTAGGAAAAAATGTATTTTGAAATAGTGATATTTTAAAGAATATGTGATTAAAAAATAAGAAAACATTTTGAATTTATGTGTAAAATTATTTTATGGAAGAATGTGATTAAAAATGAGTTTTTGAAAAAAGGACTCCAAACCCGTAATTAAGCCTTTGTTTGAGCTCTATTTTTTGGGAAAATGAGTTGCAATAATAATTTTTTTTTGGAGAATGTGTGGTTAAAAATTAGAGAAAAGTTTTATGTTTATGCGTAAAATTATTTTATTGGAAGATTATTTATTTGAAAATGAGTTTGAATAAACTTGAATCTCTAGATATTGTTACGTGTTGAATTGGTGGAGGAAGAAAATGATTATAAAGAATTCCAGATGAGAAGATACCAATTTGTCAAAATCATATTCAACTTAAAGAAAGTCAATTGCTGTATATATAAGTGTGACGAGAGAGTTTTTATAAGAAAAAATTATAAGTTTAGTATTTTGATTTTTTTGTTCTCTGTGTTGTTCAAATTGTAAAAATTGGTGGGCATGTTAAATTTTATATTTTTTTTTTTCTACAATATTTGGAGATTTGGATGAGTGAAATTCTACATGATTGTACAAATTTTTCATATATTGAAAGTTTTAACATTTTGTAATTTTTCATCTTAATTTATATTTTTTCTTGTTTGCTATTTTCGCTTGACTATAAAAATCTTATGGGCAAATAAAGAGACGTTTTTTCCATAATTTTCTAACACTTTATAATGTTATAATAACAACTTTTGCATTTTTTTTTAATGGCGATGATAAGTGAATCTAGTAATTGCTATGTTCCAATCATGATAGGTGAGCTAACATAGTATTTCAGGAAAATTGCAGCAGCGGTCTCAAATCTTTCGACTTTTAATAGACTTTACCTTAACATTTAGTTTGTACCACTAGAGGTCCCAAACCTTTTATTTTGTTGTAGCGCAAGGACAAATGGATGACTGTTAGTTGACTAGAGAAATTGATTTTGATCAAATTTAAAAAGGGCAAAATGGTAACTGAACTATTTTAACATAACATAATTTTTTTTTTTTAAAAATGGAAAACAGAAGAGAACTAACTGTTCATCATCTTCCTCCCATTTCCCTCCCCCTCCATCCCACCCTACCCCGCCAACTGCAAAGAAAACTAAGCTAGGCATTGCAACTAACGAGTTTAAGGCTATGGCATTGCAACTAACGGAGACAAAAGAAGAAAACTACATGCCTAAACCCTTTGTTCCTGAAGCCGAAAAAGTGAAAGAAATGTGAGCCGGTTCAAATAGAACTCGAAGGAATTAGACAAGGAGAGGAAGGCAGCGGAGGGACTTTAAAAGGGATATCCTTCTCGGTTTGACCTCACTCTCCCGGCATGAGGTGACTGAGGACCTCCAGACATTTGGTGGGTTGATGAGAGCCACAGGCCATTTTTGGAATTTAGGCTTGACAAGAAGGAATGGCACAAGATATGGGGGTGCTCCGGAAAGGCGCCGTATACTAATTGAATCTTCCCCTACTGCTATTTCAAGCCCAATTAGCGTTCCATTGAAGCAGCAATTTAGTAATATTGAAGCTCGTTTGGAGGACGGAAGCCTAACAGGTTGGAGAAAACAGCTAGACGACTCCGCAGACTACTTGGCGGGGTAGGGTAGGATGGACGGGAAGGGGAAGGGGAAGGGGAAGGGGAGCAAGATGATGAACAGTTAGTTCTCTTCTGTTTTCCTTTTTTTAAAATACCACAGTTACCATTTTGTCCTTTTTAAATTTGGTCGAAATCAATTTCTCTAATTAACTAACGGTCAAATCCATCTATTTGTCCTTGCGCTACAACAAAATGAAATGTTTGGAACCTCTGGTGATACAAATTAAAGGTTAAAGTAAAATCTATTAAATGTCGAATGGTTTGGGACTGCTGCTGCAATTTTCCCTAGTATTTCTATGATTCATTTCGTTCTTTTTAGTTTAGAAATTTATGTGGATCAAGATACCATCATTGAACAAAGTTAGAGATCCAATACAGTAGACATGGGCGGACCCACACGGGGTCAATGACCCACAAGATTTTAACCTCTTTTTTTTGGGGTGAAAAATTCTACAGTTTCGTCATAACTTTTTGCCTTTATCTCACGATAGGTCTCTTTTTTAGTTAGGTATGTGCTTATGTTTTACATAGCACTTACCCCTTGCTCATTTGATTATTATAATACATTCCATGGCTCTGGAGGCTGAAAGTTTTCAACTTGAGGATGCCCCCTTCTAATGTTGTTTCTTCTTTTGAAAAAGTTTAGGGCACTGAGGGTTTATAACATGCTAATAAGTATCCTAGGATTACATTTGGATATTCCTAATTTGAGCCTTGGTCCCCAACTTTATGGTTAAAGTGGGTACCGAAGCATGTGAATTTATGAGTGACTCTAATAGCAATGTTAAAGAGATCATAAACTTTTAACTGATAGCAATGTTAAAGAGATCATAAATTTTTAACTAATTTTATAGAGAGGTATTTGAGTGAGATCATAGCGTTATTGTGTCTCGAATAATCTCAAATTACAGACTCTCACTTTCATGGCTATATAGCCTTTTATGAACACTCAGTGAATGTGGGTCTTTAGTCCCTTTTTTATTTGTATTTTTTATTTTAAAGATCGTGCATAGAAAAAGAAGAATTTTTTGGTTTGTGGTGATTGGAGATTTTCCCTCTAATAGCCCCTATTTATTTAATGTTACGATGTGTATGGAATGTGTTAATTCCATATTCATTGGAATGTTTTTCTTTCTTTGATGTTTATTCACACGGTTTTATTTATCTATATAAGTGATATCATCATTCATACTATTATGAAGATCAACTTTGGTGTTGAGCCCAACTGCAAGAAATTGGATCCTTTCCTCCTCCTAAAGAGGTGTCTATAAATTGATACTTCTGACTATGGCTGCAAAGTACCTAGGAATCATATGCATATTTCATTTAAATATTCTTCAATTGGTATTAATAAAATATAATGCAATAACATATATTGAATCAAGATTTGATCACGCCATATTTAATCTACAAGCAAACCACAGCACACGACTTTAGATTGTTGAAAAATGGGTGATTTGTGTGTAGATTAACATATCAACTAATATATATATATATATATATATATATATATATATATATAGCATAATTCAATAATTACATAAACATAAGAAGATTATAATAAAATAAACAATATAATTCAACAATAAGAAGGGAGTAGAATGCAAACCTTAGTGAGTCATGTCAAGGACGTGTCATAAAGTCGTGTTGTCTTCCCTTCATGCGGGTTTGTTGGTCACTACATGGCTCCAATATAAAACCCATGTGACTCACAGCCGATTTTCCTTCTATAAGCACGACCATATGGAGATAAAGAACGAGCTTTTATCTAGTTGCGAAAACTATAGAAATATATAATATGAAAAATAAAGTGAGTATCTTATGTATTCAAATTGTATCTCCAATTTTATCTAACTATGAAATTCCATCTCACTTTTATAATGTAAAATCAACACCTAAAATAATGAAAAATAATCGAATTAATATATAAGTTACAATATGAAATTATGAGTTTTAGTTATTATTAAACTGAATTAAAGTAAAACTGAAAATAAAAAGGGTTTTAATTTTGAAATTTAAAACTTTTAATTTTATGTTACAACAGAAAGTTGTGGTGGAGGTGGTTTGGCGGCTGTGGTTGGTTCGGTGGTGGATTGGAGATGGAGATGGGGATGGAGATGGAGGTGGAGGTGGGGGGTGGAAATAGAAAAGAAGAAGATGATGAAGATTGGCAGTTGGGGTGTGGGGTGGTGGTGGTGGAGTGGAGTGGAGAACATAAACCATTTTTATTTTTATTTTTGATTTAATTGTTTTTGAATTTTTATTATAAAAAATATAGATTGACCTTTTTACACTCATTTAATTGGTTAATTCGAGTCAAACATCTAATTTAAGGGTTGATTAACATAATCTTGGAAGGAATCTGTTATATGGACTCCGTCAGCTGTTAAAGTGGAAGGTTATTAGGGATTACGGCTGCAAAAATAAAAGGTTTAAGGTGTATTCTGCAGTAAAAAGAAAGGTTTAGGGACCCCATTGCAATTTTCTCTAAATTTAATTATAGGTTAAAAAGTTAATTTTAAAATAAATAATAATTTAATGATAAATAGTGAAAACAAGTAAATTACCTATTATAGAATAACATCGATTTTGTCGTGAAAATAAGTGTCTTTTTTTTTTTTTTTTAATAATTTAGTCAAAAGAATCAGATTTCTGTCTTTACAGTAGCTGTCTTATTGCGTGTATTTCAATACCTTTCATTGTAGGTGGAGAATAGATAAAATAAGGTGTCATAAAGATATTAAATTAAAATAAGATAGTGATATGAACAAGAGAAAAGCATAAATAAATATATGAGATGTAAAATAGACTTGGTCATATATATATATATATATATATATATATATAGAGGACGTTGTTCTTTATTAATTATTTTATTTTGTCCATGCAAACGAGAGAGAGAGAGAGAGAGGAGAGAGAGAGAGAGAGAGAGAGAGAGAGGAAATTGGGTTTGAGAAATTTTTGACCAAGTCAATTTTAGATCAAATCCGTGTGTGTGTATATATATATTTGATATCTTATTTAATCGAATCTATCCAAAATACCGCTAAAATTTATATCATCTTTCATCATATAATAATGTGAAATCGATCTATTTA
Organism: Fraxinus sp. 1973-6204; assembly: GCA_903798365.1. NCBI lineage: Eukaryota > Viridiplantae > Streptophyta > Magnoliopsida > Lamiales > Oleaceae > Fraxinus > Fraxinus sp. 1973-6204. The sequence continues at coordinate 11,454 of CAIGRR010521878.1, forward strand.
CATTTTTTTTTTGACATGTTCTCACCATATGATCATAATATAACCATACATTACATTTTTCTTTGAAGGAGCCAATTCTTAGGCTTGCATTGAATGCCATTTAGTTGGAATATGCTATACAAATTTCACAAACTACCAAACAATTTCCTTGTTAGGTTTGGTTTGGAACTAAACAACTAAACGATCAACTTGACAACATTAAAACTTCAGTCACAAACTAAACAAAATTACATCAATCAGATTAAACAATAATTATAGAACATCGTATGTACAATTAACATACAATAACAAAATTTGTGATAGTACGATCCTAGTAATTTAATCGTGATCCTTTAATTTTGTAATTTTCTATGCAATTCATATCGTTTAATTTATTTTGGATTGTGAATCGTAAGATCATATGATTCATATCATATTTTAACAACCTTGAGTGTCGAATTCATGGAGTTATGTTGAAATCATGGATTAAAACTTGAAGTACTTTAGTGCCAATAATTAATGAATAATGGGGCCAAATCCTTCTAGAAGAAATCATATTCTTTAATATTTATGGTGAATAAGAACAAATGGTATGTAAAGCAAAAGTCATAAGAATATAAATGTGACCGGCGAGGAATATATTCCATGTTCAAAAGCAAGCTGCTCCTATATTGCTTGGTCCAACTTGGGCTTCCATTAATTATTGAGAAAATTACCTAAATTCAGGGATTTAAGATTTAATTATCAAAAATCAGGTGATTAAGAAATTTTTACAAAAATCAGGCGTTAAATCCGGACACCCCCAATTCATTTATCTCTCTCTACCCCCCTCCCTCTACCTCCCATTTATTGCCATCTGCAAACCCCCTCACCCCTACCACCANCCAACTTGGGCTTCCATTAATTATTTCCACATTCTTATGTTGCAATCATACTAGATAAAATACATTGGGGGTCCCGACCTAATCCTATTCTTGTTTGGCGGTTGTATTCTCCAAACCATTTTTTGTTATTTTTAATTAAAAAAAATTATATTCACCTATGTCTTGAAGGGACTAGTGTCCGTCCTCGGATCGTTCCTCTATTAAAATAAAAAATTAAACGAAGGGTCATAGAATATTTTCCGTGGAAGTCAAGCCACTTTCAAACATTTAAAACACATATGAGAGTAAAAGGAAAATCAATTTAGAACCAGAAAGTTCAAATTTATTGAATATTTAGATCCAATATGCGAAATTACACAATTAAAACAAGTTACTTTTAATTGTGTTTAGATGACTAGGTCAACTAAGTAATTTTATCCAAAGTTTGAATACCATGGCTTGTAAATAGAAAGTAGTAAATAACACCGATATAATCATAGAGAAAATCATTCGCAAATGATCAAAAACTTCGAACACTTTGTCAGTCAACAATCTACTATAAACAATGAGATTTACAGCATGGTCTGACCCGACTAATCCTTAGTCCCCTTTAACCTTCTTCCTATAATCACCTTAGCTTTCCGGATTGCGTGCCCCTCACACTAGCTTCCAACCCCTAGTATCGTTTATCTCTCGCGAACCTTCAAGAATGAACCTCGTTCTTCGTAATCAGAACTTCAAGCGTCTCTTTCCAAAACTCTAGCAACTCTGAAGGCTAATTGACGAAGATAGGTTACGTGTTTGATCAAAGATCTCTTGTGTTTTGATTTGTGGTTGTATGTAAAATGTTTATAACGCGATCAACAAATCTAAATTTGAATGAATCTATGAATCAAATAATATGGTGGATGATTCTTGAAATCAGTGGAAGTGTTTTAGAATTTCAAATGAATGATCTTCATGGAATAATTATGATTCAACACATTTTGGGATGTTCATGTGCTTTATATTTATAATGTGCAGTGTTTGGTATGAAAATGAGCTCAAAATCAGCTTGAAAATCGAATATGGTAGTTCCTCGAATAACCATGCCACTTGAGCGTCAGATGAACGACAACTAAGTAGTACTTATCAGTATTTTCATCTTAACTTTCTTTCCTGATATTGAATTAAAGTGATTTAAAGTGCGTTGGAAAGATAACTTAAAGGGCTACAATGATTTCAGGAAAAGCCATGAAAAAATTCCATTTTTTTTTTTTTGTGAAAA
>CAIGRR010521896.1:0-14653 GCA_903798365.1 Fraxinus sp. 1973-6204
TTAAGTTTGTCAATTTTTAAGAAGATAGAAAAATGATTATTGGTGCTACACAAATGAATGGTGCTCTTTTTGTATTTGTCACTTTTTTGAATCCGTGTCACTTTTTAGAGTGTGCGTCACTTTTTTTATTGTTTTGTCACTTTTTTTGAGTTTGTGTCACTTTTTTTAAAAAAAATGACATTGTGTCACTTTTTTATTTTACACAGAATTTTTTACTTCCTAAAAATCTTTAAGGGTATTTTTCAAAACATCTCTAATTCTAATTCTAAGGGTATTTTTGTAACTACCCCTTAAACAAATGTCAAAAGGCCTTTTTTTATCAATGTCAAAGGTCAAAATTGTACCCCAAACATCCAACTGCCTTTTGCTTATCACAGATACACGGATGAACTGGCGAACCGCCATGAAAATGAAGTTTCCAAATACCGTGTGGCGGTTTTGCAGATATTTCTATTTCTTATTAAAGCCCTCTTCGCCAAGAAACATTACGAATTTGGCAACTTATCTGAATCTTTGCTTTTTTACGAACCCAATCGATGAGGATTCACCACGCATTATATAATCCAATTTACGTCTAGTTCCAGTGAATAGTTTCAAATTTCAAGCTTCCAATACGCCAACTGTCCTTTCTAAATTCCAAGGTTCATTTTCTTGATTCATTTGGGCCTATTTTTTTTTCCTGGGTTTTTGTACAAGAATGTGCTTGTGTTGATTTCGTATATTGATTGTTTCTTTGAATCTATAATTCTTTTGTGTTGGTGCCTATTTATTCTTTCATTTGCATTAACTCTTGGTTTTTAAATTTAATTTTCAACTCCAATGTCTTGATTTTGAGTTTTGTTAAATTTCTTGGATTTTTTTCTGTCCTTTTTATAATTGGACTGCAGATCCAGTTAACTTTTGTCCGAAGATTGTACTCTCTTTATCAATGGGATCAAATGATGTCTATACAGAGGGGTTTCAACCTTCATCCCAAATCAAAACCCTTAAACTGTTTGATGAATGTCCCTATAATTCCAATTCTGAAATTCAAGGTTCTCGGGATAATCTTGAAGATCAGCGTGAGAAAGTTTCTTTAGCTTCTAAATGTGAAAGCGGGATTTCTGGTATCGATGATGGGCAAGATACTCATATGTTCAAGAATGGCTTAATAAGAGTTCATGAAGAGGATAAGATGTATGGGATAATCAAGAATAAGTCCGTTTCTAGTTTGAGTAATTGTGGACTGCATACTGAAGTTGAGGCCATACATAAGAAAGATTACTCTGGTGTTATGTGCCAAGCGAAGTTACAGTCCTTTTGTATATACAAACGAGCAATGGAGCAAAATTTCAGGGGCGGCGCCAATGTCAAATATTCTTGGTATGGTGCTTCCAAGAATGAGCTCAACGACATTCTTTTGCACGGTTTTGGCCATTCAATGAATATTGGAGAATATAGTGGTGGGATTTGTCTTTCTCCGGCCGATTTCCCCATCGGAAGGTAATGCTATATAAAAGTACTCAGAATTTTTATTTAGCTGAATTGGAGTATTGTTTTGAGGATTAGTTTTTGTGCTAACATGATTGTGCTTATGTAACAGTTTTCAATCCTCTGTTGCTGATGAGGATGGATTAAGGCATTTGTTACTTTGTCGTGTCCTGTTGGGAAGGACGGAGATAGTCCTATCGAATTCTGGACAGTCTAATCCAAGTTCTGATAAATTCGATTCTGGGGTTGACAATTTAGTGTGTCCTAAAAAGTATGTTGTTTGGAGCACTCGCGTGAATACTCATATCTTTCCAGAATACATTGTTAGTTTCAGATTTTCAACTGGTTTGGAAGGTGAGGAACACAAAACGATTTTATTTTATTTTATTTTCCTGATAATTATTCGTTATATGTAATTCTTAAATGAAATTGGCAAACTTATACTTCAGGTTATCCAAGAATTTCTCATCCTTTGAGAAGGCCAAGTTCAAATTCTATTCCATTTCCAGCTCTCATAAAAGCACTTTCGAAGTTCTTACCTCCTGATGCCATCAAAGTGATAGCTAAACATTATGGTGATCATAAGGTAAATATTTATACAATACTCGTGTAAAATAGGGGCTTATATTTCATTGATGAAGATAATTTTCTTATGTCTCAATGTTTAACTACAGGAGAAGAAGATGACACGGCTCGAATTGATTCAACGATTGAGAAATATAGCAGGGGACAAGTTGTTGCTTGTAGTCATAAAGTCTTACATGGACAAGGTACAACTTGCTGCATGAACTAAATCTCTTCTCTCTTTCGAACCTTCCAATTGCTTAGTTGTTGATGAATTGAAATTGTAGCAACTCCTTAGTGAAGTTTTTAAGTGTGAATTACTATAATCTTGCATTTACTTTTGAGCCGTGACTACTAGATTATGTAATCCATGCTAGGTGCCATTGTACTTCTGTTGATTACATTGTTTCTTTTTAAATGTGGTTTGGTTAAATTACATTTCATTGCTTGGGCACTAATTTTTGGTGCAGTCTACCAAGAAATATGATGGGATAGGATTGTAAAATTGATGCAACTTAACACTTTTTCGGAGACACATTTTAGAAATTGCTTGATGAGTGAGGAAAAACTTTACATTCGGGAGTTCTAGGATTTTATGTTATTATCCAGTCAAACTTATTTGGCAAAATCTTCTTCGTTTCAAAATCCCGATCCCCGTGTTTCAGTTTGTTCTTGTTGTTGTTCATATTCTGTTTCTGCTCTTTTACTTTGTTCATTATTTGGTTAATTATGTTTCATCTCTGCCAATTTTGCTTGGTTTCATAGTACTTACCAGTATATTAATGTTTGGTATTGGCAGATGAAAGCACCGCAAATCGGCTTCTCACGTAACTGCAACAATCGAGGGGTGAACTCGGACTTGCTGGAATGGATGAAGTCTTTGCGATAGGCATAACCTAACAGATACATTGACAAGGATACGACTAACATTCATAGACGAGCTTTGATCATTTGTTCACACAGTAGGCATAAGTGGTACTTTGTTGTAACTTCTTCCTTCTAGATATTGTAGTTGTAGTTGATCAGCAGGACAAACCTGCCTTCATTCTTTGAAACCAGCTGCTTCCTGCAGTTAGATGACTTCCGACGGGGCATGACCTTACACGTCGACTAACAAATACTATTGGTGCTATCCAATCTTGTAATGTTGGATCCATTTTGAGGTCTTCAATGAAAGAGCATATTCAGTTGTGACAAATTTTGTTCGTTCGTTCGTTCGTTTATTTCTGTTACAGTATTCGTGAAGTCCTTGCATTTGTGACTTTCTCGGTTGTTAGTTACCTTCTCTTTAACCTGTGCTCATAGATTCCCTGGTACTTGGATATTGTGCGTGAATGTAGACAAGTTAACATGGGACTCAGGATAGGTCTCTGTCTTGCCAACTCGAAAAGTGGACAACAGGGGCAAGTTGCCAACTAGCAACTACGAAAGGTGAGTTGCAATAATCCAATGAAAAATTAAACTTTATTTATAGTAAGGTAACAAAACATATAACTCGCGTAAATTAAAGTAACACGACATGTAATCTTTGTAAAATATTAAATGACAACTGAAACATTTATTTCAAATGAGAATTTTAATGAAATGTGATGCACAAATACTTGAATAGTTAAAATCTCCCTTGTCTTTGTAAAATATTAAATGACAACTGACATTGAGCCCACAATTTTTTTTTTTCTTTTTCTCTTAACATTCTTAGCTTTTCAAAAGAAATCATAAAAGATTGAATATTATGTGACATGCATAGAGAGCAACAACTCGGTACCCATACATAATACATGTAATTTTGTCCTCTTAATGTTTTCTCATCTTTCTTACATGAAAATTCTGACTCGGTTATTAATCATGACTTGAACGGTGTTGGACTGCCTTGAACTTCGACAACCCAAATCACATGTTTTATCTTCCTCCTTACGTGAAAATCTTGGCTCTGCTACTAATTACAACTTGATCGGTCTTGGACTGCCTCGAAAATCAACAATCCAATTCACGTTTACACCCTTGCGTAAAACTAGATTGATGCATTTTAGCATTGAAATCATATATCATTTGTCTAATTGAACAATGTGTATACAATGATTTTAAATAAGCCTTAGAAGAAAAGAGAAAATGACCTGAAAATTAGGGTAAATCATTAATAATAATGTTTAAGATGAGGTTAAGGCCTGCAGACAATACCTACACCCAACACTCAAATAACACTCCAATGGTCCCTTTACTTCCACACAAAGTTTACTTCATTAATGGCTACTAATCCATCATTTGTTTGCTTATAACTATGTTAATTTATACATGAAAAATTGTGAAATTGTTTTTTAATGAATTAATAAGAGTTGAGTTTTTCTTTATATTATTAATTGATTTTAGAAACACCGTGTGACATATGAAGATGTTCGTTCATGTAAAATTTAATTGTAACTTTTGATATCTTCAGTTTTTCCTGCAAATTTCACTGCAGTGAGGTATTAGCTTCGCTCGATCAATCCTAATTTTGTTCGAGTATAATATACTTAATTAAAAACGTAACCCTTATTTCATAATCATGTTAACCCTCATTTAACAATCATATTATTCTTCTCGTTTTCATTATCTTTATCGTCAATGTACCTTAAATTCTAAAATTTCATCATATCACAAAACTACAAAAACGAATCATAACAAATAGCAACACATTCTGATAAAACACGTAAATATCACACTTATTATGGACCTAAGTGGTGTGTTTTGCAAAGTCTTGAGCCCGGTTAACAAATCAAGCCACAATTAAAATTCAATTTTTCCCTCTTTTGGTTGACAAGTCAAAACAGAAAATAAATAAATAAACTAAAGAGAATAAAAGCGTAACGCGTTCATCCATTTGATTTGATTTTTATTTAATTTTGCCAACTCAATTGAAATGTTTCTAGACAAGGTTGAATATCTATGGACTATATAATATTTTTTCTTCCTAGATTATGAAGCTATTTGATTATTTCCAAAATAAATTATGAATATTTTGATGCACTATCTTATGTTAGTTTTTGTCTTCTCGTTAAACTTTTAAGACGAATCTCAAGTCAGCTTATCAAATTCAAACGAGTAATTTTACTCGATTAAGAATGAAAAATGAGGACAGGAGATTTTAAAATTCGTATGCTCAAACGAACCATCATCTTAAGAAACAATTGACGTAAAGTATGAAAGTTTTGGTTTTAAAAAAAGCTATGCAAATTTTAGGTAATAAGAAGTGAAAATTAAATAATTTTTATGGATCCTATTGCTAATGTCATCACCTACCCAACAATAGAATGGAATCCTTAAAAACTTGGAAAGTGAAAAATTACTACCTCCTTTACGTGTTATCCAAGCAAAGTACTAAAGTGTTCAAAAAATCCGAAAAAAATAAATAAAATTTAATTCCAATTTCCCCCTCTCTATTCTCTCTTTCATGCCACGTACCAGACGATACAAGTTGTACATATATACCATTGACAAACCAGACAAAAGTCAACAATTTGAGGTCTGAATCCACCGATATTCAGCGCTGTCCATAAATCCTAGCTGCACCTTATCGCACACGATCAGACCCTTCATCTCCCGCGTATATGCCTTTTCTTTTCTCTCTTACAAATGTGTACCCAATTTGCTTTCACGCTTATATCTCTCTGAACCGTTCCATTCATAACACAATTTTCAAGAAAAATCCTTCAATTCTGTCAGTAATCAGACAATGCAGACGGGTCAAGTGGTCTCAATCTCCCCGAGCTTCAACAGCTACTCCAATAGTAAACTTGTAGAAATCGCAGCTCGTGTTGTTGAAGAATTCAATGAAGAATCCAATTTTGATGAATTTTATGAAGAATTTTATGACGAAAGTGAAGAAAAATATGAAGCAAGGTCGAAAGATGTGGGGAAAAATGATATTGATTGTGATGGTGATGAAGATGAAGAATTTGAGTTTGCATTTGTGACAAGTGATTCTGAATTTTCTTCTTCAATTTCGGCTGATGAAATCTTCTACAACGGTCAGATCCGACCGGTTTTCCCAATTTCAAACAAAGATGTATTGATCGGAAATTCGGATTCTTCGTCTAAGGCAGCTCCGATTAGGCTTCCACTGAGGAAGTTTTTCATGGAGAGTGAAACGACATCGTCTTCTTCATCGGGGCTGGCTGATCTTGCCGGAGTTCAGGCGGAAACGTACTGCACGTGGAGGCCGAAGTCATCGTCGCCTCCACCGAACGATGCGGCGGAGGGAAGGTGTAAGAAGACCAACTCCGCCGGCCCTACGAAGAGGTGCACTTTTAAAGACTTTTTGAACATGAGTCACAGTGATGGCGATCAGGGTACTTCGGTCATTTCAAGTCCGAGCAAACAAAAGGAAAATGAGATTATAAAAAAGGGTGTAGAAACACCAGTGGTTGGTGGCGGAAAAGTGAAAGCGGCGGCGGCACCGTATGGCAGAAAAGGCTGTGGTCGGCGGAGGTCGCACCTGCCCTATAGGAAAGATCTGGTGGGGTTCTTCGCTAATATAAATTGGTTGAGTAGAAATGCATAGCCCTCCTTCTACGATGCAATACATGCTTTACATTCCATTCTGAGTGTCACGTTTGAAGTCACTAAGCACCACCCTTCGATGTAAGACTCGATATTTGCTCATTCCATTCATGGAAAACACTTCTATACTATATTATGGTCTAGAATCTTAACTCATTACCTTAAATTTGATTTAACGATACAAGATTTGTCTTTGCGAACAATAAGGTTAAAGGAGAAAGATGCGAGAGTATTAATGAAAAAAATACGGGTTTGGTTTATCCCTCCAAGGCTTCAACTTTTATCATTATGATTAAGGTCCTTTGATGGGACTTTTAAAAAGTCAAAATCTATTTTTGAAATTAAAAAATTATTTTTATCATGTTTGAATAATTTTTTAAAAGCGTTAATTGAAAAAAGCTTCTACAAAAAATTTATCAAAGATAGCTTCCTTACTCCTTACGAAACTGGCATACAAGAAGTATCACCTTGCAAAACAGGTTTAAACATAGCATGAACACTTTTTTCAGGTTTTTTGTTTTTGTTTTTGTTTTTTTTCTTTTTTAACATAGCACGAAAGTTGTTGCTTAATCAGTGAAACGTAATTGGCTCCACGTTAGCAACCTTAAAAAGGCATTAGAAATCTTTTACAAGACATATAAAATGTCGAATTAAATAAAGTTTCTTGTCACAAATTTTGCTATCACATTAAAATAATTAGCAACTTAAAACTACTCTACACCTGTTTTGGATTAGATTACACGTTAATCCATATTTTCTAAATGACTTTGGTCGCGTTCATACTGTGCGTGCCCACGTATGTAATATTTCATGTCAAAATCTCGATCCATATAGTTCATCATATTGAAAGTTGTAGAAACACCGGTGGTTGGTGGCGGAAAAGTGAAAGCGGCACAGCGGCACGATACGGCAGAATTGGCGGTGACGTCGGAGGTCGTACCTGCCCTACTGGAAAGATCTGGTGGGATTCTTCGCGAATGTAAATCGGTTGAATAAAAATGCTTAGCCGTCCTTCGACTTTGTAAGATATACTTTACATTCTATTCAAGTGTCACATTTTAAGTTATTAACGACCACCTTTCGATGTAAGGCCCGATATTTGCTCATTCCATTCGTAGAAAACACTTCTACACTAAATTATGGTCTAGAGTCTTAAATTATTATCGTAAAATCGACTTAATAATATAAGATTTGTCTTTCCGAACAACAAGGTTAAAAGAGAGAGACACGAGAGGATTAATGAAAAAAATAAGGTTTGTTAAAAGATATATGTTCCACATCGATAAATGATGTTAACACAGACCAATTAATAAAGATCTTGGGCTACTCCTCTTAACAAGGTTGACCTTTTAAGATGGAACCCCAAATCTTAACATAGACACATAGCACAGGCCAGGAGATTTCTATTTTTATTTTTGAGTAGCTTTCTTCTAAACCTTTTAAAAAACTCAAGCCTTCAGCTACAGTAGCTTTGCAGTTCATTTTTCATTGTAGTTGTTCTNCAGAGCCCATTATACTTCTACGAGCGATTCGATCCCGTTAAGACTCTAAAATGAGCACGTGGATTTCAAGATTGATACTGCTCAAATGAGCCACCATCTTGCGGGGATGTGTTAAGGGATATATATCCCACATCGATAAATGATGTTAACACAGACCAATTAATAAAGATTTTGAGATACTTCTCTTAACAAGGTTAACCTTTTAAGATGGACCCCCAAATCTTAACAGGGTTTATCCCTCCAAATTTTTTTTTTTTTTTTTGACGTATGAATATATTTTGGTCTATGCAACATATGGTTCAAATACTTAAAACGTTTTACACTCAATTCATCTTCAAGGTCGGTCACTATCATTATGATTAAGGGTCCATTAGACGGGACTTTTAAAATGTCAAAATCTAATTATGAAATTCAAAAATTATTTTTGAACATGTTTGAATAATTTTTTTGAAAGTATTCTAATTACAAAAATTTCTACGGAAAGTTGATCAAATGTAACTTCTTTGCTCCTTAGGAAACTGTCACACAAGAAGAATCACCTTGTAAAACGAGTCCGAAATATCCATCTTAGCATTCTCATTTCACGAACACTCTAATTTCTTGTTTTAAGGTTTGTGTACTTTTGTGTGTGTGTGTGTGTGTGTGTGTGAAAACATAACACGAAACTTGTTGCTTAATCAGTGAAACCTAATTAGCTCCACGTTAGAAACCTTAAATAGGCATAAGAAATCTTTTACGAGACAAATAAAAGGTAGAATTAAATAAAGTTTCTTGCCACAAATTTTGCTCACATTAAAATAATTAGCAACTTAAAACTACTCTACACCTGTTTTAATTAGATTACACGTTAATCCGTTGTGGTTTTTGAATAAGTACAATAAAATATTTTCTAAATGACTTTGGTCGAGTTCATATTGCGTGTGCACGTACGTAATATTTCATGTCAAGTTTTTGGTCGTTCATCATATAAAAAAAAAATTGTTCCACTAAAATTTTAACACCACAAACTTAAAATTATAGTGAAGCGTAAGAATTTAATCAATGAGATAGTCGAGCCGAGACAACAAATTCGGACTCGATGAGCATAGGCCAACAACCTATATAGACAGTAAAAAGCTTTAACATATGGATCGTAAGTGTAGACTGAAGCAATAGTAAAACCTTATTGATGTGTTGATTCAACAAACATGTTCTCTTACATTTACTATCATCCACGTCCAGCAAAATGTATACCTTCGGATCAACCTGAACACCTCTTTGGTTACATCTCAAGAATCGAGTTTTCCTCTTCCTTTTGTATTTCACTTGAATTAGGCCCGGAACTTCCTCCATTAACGTTCACAACACTGCCAAATTCAGACGGCTTTGTGATCCTCTGCAACTCATCAGTTACGTCTGAAGAGCGAACCAGGGATTGCTCATCAGTCAATTGATCATCTTTCTGTAATGACTTCTTTGGCTGTCTAATAGCTACAGCTGCTTCAGGCATGGCAACAGGAGGTGGCTGGGGAGGTACCCAAATCCGCTGAACTGGTCGAACATTACTTGTTACATTGGAAGATCCAAATTTCTGTTCGTCCCCAGCTTCAATTTCCGTGATTCTGACATTTTTCCGTTGCCACCAAGGAACTGCATCATCATCATTTGACTGCTTATCTTTGAACTCGTAACTTACTCCGTTAATGTTTTCTTGAGACTGAATAACATTGGTCGAGGTGCTCTGAGCTTGATTAACCTCCCAAGGCTGTTCAACAGGTATCAGTATCAGTGAAGGGCTCAACAGAATAGTCGAAAAGCCTGTGTCAAATGCTATCAAAATTTATATAAAATCCGTATTTTAGTAGCCAGGTCTTTCTCAGTTACTGGAGCGAAAAATGAATTCTATTTTAGTTTATTTTAGCCAGGTCTTTCTCAGTTACTGGAAGAAAAAATTGGGATGATGAAACAAATGAAAATCTTGCAAGGCAAACCTTTGGCCTTGGAGCTAAACGAGGAAGTGGCACCGGTTGGTTGGGATTTGGTGGTGCGTCATTGATCTCCTGAGAATAATGATTATACAGATGGTTAAATATTAAAATTAGAGAATTCGAAAACTGATTATACAAAATTCAAGATTAACGAGAGTGGACTAACTCTAATGTTGGATGGTTTCTCCCCTCTTTGAATCATAGCCATGATCTGCAAATAGTTACGAGTATGTTTGATTATAAAATCTTATGTTGCAACTGTGAACGAAATATCAAGAGACTTAAATCCTATGATGTTAAAGGTAGCCAAAACTGTTTCACGGAAGCATCTGACACCATCAAAAAGCCATATGCCACTTATAATGCAGAGAAAGAGCAAAGAGAGAATGGGAACACAAACACACAGATGATATCCTCAGAAAACACTTAGTGGCATGTTTGGTACGTAATATTATATCGTATTGGACAGTGCAATAAACAAACATTTAACTTCTTTTTCTTATTTTATAACGTTCTCTAATCCACCTTACCAAAGATGCCATAGGTAGCAAGGGAGTGTGAAAAAATACCTCCATATACGACTTAGGGTGAGGAGCAACAGAGGGTTCCGCCAATGCAGGTGGTGACGAAGATCTCACTGAACAGAATATTCAAAAGATCGTTGATTAATCAAGGCCAAGCAAAAACAAAGAGAATTAGCAAATGATCAATGAATAACTACCTGAACGTGAGTCAGCATCCACCTTGCCATTTGCATGAGGTTGCTGGAAAATCAAACACAAATATTAATGAGAATTACGAGAACTCGAAATTGGTCAAAAATTAGCTTTTCATATCTTCAGAAATACAAGAAAAAATAAACAAAAAATCCACAGGAATAATTGGCTCACCCTTGAATCAGTCCACGAGACCCTGTTATCATCTTGTTCCGCCATTGGAATTCTTCCCTGGGTTTGACCTGATATAAATACAGAAAATAAAATCAGTTAACAGACTGACATTGTGAACAAAAGGATGTTATGCAGATAGCAAGGAAGATTCTAGAGAAGTACACTCCTAAACTGGAAGCAGAGATGGGAATGGTCAGGGAAGATATATATGGCTATTGATACACGTACTGATATATAACCAACATGAAAATTCCAAGATACGAAAGTTGGACAAGAAAAGAATATCAGGAGACACAAAGGCATCTCGGTAGGAATTCAAGTCATTGCAGCCTAATGCACCTAACCAGCACCTGCTTCCCAAAAATTGCTATTGTACTTGTCCATGAGAATAATATGTGAAGATATCAGTTCACAAAATACTGGACATATAAAATAAAACTGGAAATTAGCTTTCAAGCGTGGCATCCTGCTGATTCTTGTCCAAACAATTGTTTATGCATGAGCACCATTGTTTCAGAAGCCAGACTGAACCAGCCAGTGAACTGGTTGGACTGTCAATTAGTCATTTCACTGGTCTAGGTATCACACCAAAGCCCGGTTCCTTCAAAATCATTTGCCTTCCAGGAAACAGGAAGAACCCCTGGTTCAACCATTACCCTTTGACCTCGGTCAAAATGCCTTTTTCTTGGGGTTTTGTGGTATGACTTGTTAGACATCCAATCAGCCTTTCTCAACTCTCTTTAGGTGTGCTTGGTGGGAGGGGAAAACGGATGGAAAGCAAAATGATATACATTAATCAATTCGTGCAATCTTTCTTCTTCCCTTAATAATAATTTGCACAAGAAATATGTCATTCAAATTACTTTAGCCATTATAATGACTTTGCATAGTTAACAATGTTACACCTTTTCATAGCTATATAATTTTTAATGAATAAAATATGTACAGAAAAAAACATCGCAGATTATTGCTAAAAGGAGAAAAAGAAGGGGAAAACCAACAGCTGCACATTTCAGAGTAATGAACAGAAATCAACTTCTCTATTACCTTCTAAATTATGCATAGCAGTACTCATCAACTTCATCTCACCTAATTGCACATTTATCACACTGATAAGCTCTTCAAAGCATCTCTTCTCTGAGAAGAACGTGAACAAGTCAAATCATGATCATTACAAATTAACTCATGAGTGAAGGAAATAAAATATCCTATATCATATAGAATAAAACAGATTTCATTATATACATCAAACTGTGCACCAATATGTGGCCATCACACTCTACCTTCAGTTTTTAATATCAATATCTCCTGGCTTGTCCGAGCTACATCTGCTGCTGCAGCGGCCGCGGCTTTTGCAGCAGCTGCGGCTTCTTCTGCTAAACTCGGCTTTACTTTGTATTTCTTTTGCAGATCCTCTTCTTCATCATCCAATACAACCTTGCGAATCCAAGACTTCAACCTGGGAATTATTGCATTCTACACAAACACATACAATGTATATGTAAGACGACATAGTGAATATTATAACATTTGAATGTAAGAAAACTTCCTATAAAAGTAAAAGCACAATACAATGAAAAAATATAGTTCGTTAAAGTTTATGCATTTAAAAAAGAACACCTACAATTAATAGCATCATAGAAGTGGATTGTACCTTGAAAAGTACTGCTGTTCCAGCTCCTGAAACAGCCAGAAATCCCACAGCAAGAAGGGCATGAGACCAGTGAAAATGAGAAAGCCTCCCAATTGTTGAAATGCTGCCTGCAGGTGCTGGCTGCAGAGTTTGTATTGGAGCTTGGTGTTGAATATTTGATGGAGCTTTTACGTGTGCATCTGTTTTAACATGAATGACCATCAAGAACAGAAAATAATTAGGTAAGGATTACCCAATCTAGGTCTTGTTTTCAGAATCAATATGGAACGTTGAGGAACTCAAGCAAACAGAAATATTTCATACCTTGACTTGTGGTAACCTGTTGTGTAGTTGTTACAGCTGGGGTTGGATCCTGTCAATTATACAAACTAGTGAGATCATTAGTTACCACTTCTGAGTACCAGCAAATGATATAGCATAAAGTTCTATAAAGAAGTATAAAATAAGGAGTTTTGCTCCAGAAAGGGAAAGGGGGAGGCGACTTACAGGAACACGACGGAAGGCTTCATCTATCTCCTCTTTTGTGAGTCCTTTCCTCTCAAGAAATGACCTTCTGTAAATAACTGGTGAACCCCTAACGTTTGGATGTGAAAGAAACTTCACAGCATTTTCCACTTGCCCTTCTCGAATTGGTTCTGAGTTTACAAATACAGAAGATGGAGAACTCTCATTTTTAGGTTCTACCTTGGCATTCTGACCATCATCAACGGTAGGTTGTGCGACCTGTGAAACTGTAGTTGAAGTTGAAAATCAATATCTTCAAAATAGAAAGATTGCTGCACCAAAAAGAAATGTCAATGAATGCAGACCACATCTAGGAACCCGTCAACTAACTAGTGTACTCTCAAACACAGTGAGTAAAAAAGAAAGATCGAAAACAATTCTGTGTTTAAGAAACTTATAGACGTCGGATAATATCCAATAGATGTAGAAATTAACCAAAAGGATTGATTAAAAAGGATAAATGCACCTAACTCCAAATTTATTAGGAATAAAGGCTGATATTGTTGTATAGAATTAGATGATATGCGGACAAGCTGTATCCCAAAGAGTACACAAAATCAGAAGGCAAATATTAGAATGGAAAAACAGGACAAGCAGCAGTTCATTGGATGAGTTTGAAAGTCCCATTAATTTGGACTTGGAGCTATAATTCAATATGAAATTATTTATATAACTGGCAGTAACAAAAAAAGACACTTTTTTCTATTATAAGTTTGCCTCATGAGAAGACAAAGCCGTATGCATGATAAACAAAAAGTTCTCAAACAATTATGGAGTTAAACAAGTGGGCATTTTCTGGGCAATCAATTCTACGATCATGAATTAAACATTTGTTGCACATCTGTCAGCGGATAACATAACCTAGTAGTCAGTACAGGTGGCTTCATTAGAGTCAGAAAACGACAGTGGTTTCAAGATGAGATGAATTACATCGCTCCAAGAATAAAATTATGATGCAGGAGCGTGAATATCAAATACTTTGGAGTTATTTGGAAAGAATTACATCACTTCACTACCATTTGTTAATTTGAATAGATAGATTCTAAAAATATGGCAGGAAATCTTAACATTTAGTGCCATTTCAGCTCTGGAAACCATACTCCGACAATGCCCATAAGTAATGTTACAAACATAGCTAATTCCAAACATCTTGTTCTAGTATGTTTGGCCCAGCTTAAAAGGCAAAACAAGCCTTGTTTCTAGCGCTTTGTTCCGCAGTATCAAGAGTGTCACTGGCTCATTGCCAAAGAAAGCCAGCTTTTTTTGCTTTTAAGCAAGGCCAACGAACTGTAAGTGGTCCATCGAACCTAACAGTTAAATCGGAGTAAAATCATTCCCGATCAATTAAATTTGTAAACTAAACTAACCCACTAAAAAAATAATTAAATAAGGAAATTTTGAATTTTCGGCTGAAAAATAAGCAAAATCAAGGAGAATAGTCACCTGGGTTTTGCGGTTTTTCGTCAATTGAATTCGGAGGAGCGTCAGATTGCGTCGCCATAGTGATTGTTGAGCGCCACTCTTCCTCAGCTGAATTTCAAATCAATAGCATATAAGAGAAAACGA